>JADBJO010022686.1:10000-27581 GCA_016801955.1 Conus betulinus
CGAAAATTTGGGTAAATGTTCCATCTTCTTAATAATAACAATAGTGATGATAATAATGACAACAAAAACAATAATGATAATAATAGTAATGAGAGAGAGAGAGAGAGAGAGAGAGAGAGAGAGAGAGAGAGGTGGCAGCGATGGTGTGTTTGGTGGTGGTGGTGGTGAAGAAAGGGGGATTTCCGTTTTTCTAAATCAGATTGTGTAAACTTCCGGTTTACACTGGCCGCGTTCCAAAAATAGGTACATAGGTTCGCCCGTATTGCACAAGCTATTAGCAACGAACCTAGTTGAACAACGCTAGAGGATCCAGTCGACCGATATGTGCCCATAAAAAGGACCGTTGATCGAGGTTAAAGCAAGTGGTAACTGAATGCAGCGACGATTCGGCAAGGAAGTGGTCACCAGTAAAGTGTGAAAGGTTAGTGTCATGATGAATCATGTATGATCATGTTGGTCAATCGGTACGTGCACTTGCAGCCAATCGCGTGATTTTTGGGCGTCGTTTCCATTCTCAGTTGGCACTTTGATTTGGAAGCCTCATTATGTGCTTGGCGTTACTATTCATACATGAGAACTTTGAAGAACGCACACACACACACACACACGTGTTACGATTATATGATATATATGGTTATTCCCCCCCCACCCACACACTCCCTTCGTCTATTCCGTCCTCCATTTCCACCCTGACCCCCCCCCCCCCCCCCCCACACACACACACACACATCCCCACCTGCAAAGTTTCCCTCCCCCCATCCCCCCTGCATTATGTTTCAATCCTACTAAACTTGTTTCATTTGATATACTTTAATTCCCCAGATCAACATACACAAAGGCTAGATAAACAACCAGGATAAGTAAATATCTACCTATCTTTTCCACCCAACCCAACCTACCCCTCTTGTCCCTAACACAGTCCTCTCTCTTGCACAGACACACACACACACACATACGCATGCACACTCTCACACATGCACACACACACACACGCCCACACACATGTACACACACACAATCATACATGTTTGTTTTTGTTTTTACTTTCTCGTCTAATAACACTTATAGTAAATAGATGTTAACTAAGAAGAACACACACACACACACACACACGTGTATTGCAGTCTCTCTGTGTGTCAAGGGGAGGAGGAGTGTATGTGTGAGAACGTTGGAGGAGGATGGGATGATGAGAACGGAAAAACAGACAAGAAAATGTACTCAGACTATCTCACAAGGTGTGGTTTGAATTGATGGAATTTGGCGCAAGGTGTGGTTTGATTTGATAGAATTTGGCAATCACGTAGGCGACATGACAAAGACGAAAAAACAAAATGCACTGGAAGTTATGCCAAAAACGACCTGGAGTCTCACTTTTCCAAATTCTCTCCCCTTCCAACTGTGTTATGTACCTTGATTTCTTTCACAGGTTTTCTCTCTTTCTTTTTTATCCTTGAAATATTTCCTCTGCATCAGTTTGTACAGTTTCTTCCTTAGAGACAGAGTGGAACAATCTGAATGAGAGGCAGAGTCAGCTGAAAAAGTAGAGGGGTTCAGGGTAGTGCAGTGCAGAACTATGGGGGGAGATGGATGGAAGAAGCTGTAAGTTTAGGGGTAGCAGGGGGGGGGGGGGGTGGGGGGGGGGGTTCCGGCCCTTCCCCTGCCGGAATCAGGTGGCAAATATGAAGACCTGCACTCTGTGCTTTAGGCAGCAGCGAAGCATGTCAATATGTCACTGTGTCTTCAATATAGTAAACCCAAACTCTAAACCAACCCAAATCCTAATCTTAACCCTAACAGGACACAAGGACATACACAGACACATGGAACCCTCATTACATGGTGAGACAGCAACATGGTGACACACAGACATGCTAACTTATAGAGACGATGACATATAAACAGTGACATACAGAGCTGAGCCCTGGGAGCCTCAACAAGCCCCAGATGGGGCTGAAAGGCATTCATGCATGCCATGCAGTTCCCCTTGCAGCAGCTGGCTTATAGCACTAAGTTGGAGATGAAGGGATATAAAATCTTTAGAAAGGGAGGAGGGAGGAAGAGAAAATGATAGTTTCCGGCCATTGCCTTTGCCACATATGTATTAGAAGCATTTGAACACATTATAAGCGCTTGCTTGTTGCTATTCAAATCTGGACATTTACTGTAAAGCTGTATGCGACTGCAAATTAGAAATAAATTTATTAAACCAAGAGAAAAGGAAAGAATTTGTCAGTAACATGGTCAGCACTGGCCTCTTTCAACAAAACCAGTCAGATTCAGACCAAGAACTGAGGACTCAGAGGCTACAAATTAGCCTACCCAAGAAATTCATCCGGCCTGGTCTCCAAGAGAAATGATGAAATCTGAAACAGTAGAGTCTCTGGAATCAAATTTGTTTGGGCTTTCCAACATGAACCTGTGATCATCATTTCACTTGATCTTTGGATCATTGGACTGGAAGATGTGGGCAAAACCATCTCAGAAAATACACTAACACAGACTCTCACTTTCAAAAACTGTTATTATATCACTCCCCCTTAATATTTCATTTTCGTTGTGCCAACTGCTATTGGCAGAGAACAAACAATTCACTGTTGTGCAATGCATGGTAAGTCTTGGGAAGCTACGGGGTGGACTGCCATTTCTGTGTAAATGTCACCTTAATTAGAATTCTAACCAAATGTTTTCAAACAAGTTCTGAATAGATAACCAACACTGTCAGAGTGTCAATGGAAACATCAATGGCAAACTGTTGGAAGAAGAAACACAAGTTGTTTGTTTGATTAGTCCTGTAGTTCATGTTTCTGAAAATAACTGAAAAAAGTTGGCAGTTTAAATGTTGTTTTTTGGTCCAAGATTTTAATTTAATGTCTCTGTACAACCTTAAATGTTCAATATCTGCGTCAGAAGTCAGTGGATGGATATTGTCAAACTGGCAAGATTTAATTTTTGTGTATGTGTGTGTGTGTGTATTTGCATGCATGTGCGCACATACATGTGATGTATTCATAAGGAAAGATGCAGGTCTATTACACACAGATAATTATTGGTAATCTGTTAACAGCAACAACTCAACCATGGCAACCGCGTCAAATTTCAACGACCAGCCAGAGGAAACAAACCTTTGCGACCAGCAATGCTCGCACTCGTTAACAGACGGGGAAACGTATTCTCAGTACAAGTACGATGACTCTAGCTGGGAAGAAGAAGGAGCTGCGGAAGTGAAAGGACTTGTGCAGAAGACTGGCCACAGGGGGTGGAGCTGTACAGAAAACAGCAGTCAGACCTGTGGCCCCCAAGGGGCAATCACATTCTGGCTAGTTATGATGATAAGAGCATTGTTGTTTACCAGGCATTTTGTCCTGCCATCGCCGACGCTGCTGTGAAGGATCAGAGGTATGCCAACTGTCATGTTCAAGTGTGCACATGGGATTTTTTTTTAAACAAAATCCCTGTCCATATTAAGTGTTTGAAATCACAGGACTGAAAACACACACACACACACACCTGGAGCATTAATCATGCACAGAATGAACACTAACTAGTCTTTTTGTGGTGTGTGGGAAAAAAGTTACATACCAGCTCATTATGTTCTTACAGTGCCTGCTCCTGAAATCAAAGGAAATTCTTTTTTTTCATTTCATAGCATTAAGGTATAAGTAATTAAGTGTCCAGGTTTCACTTATCGGACCGTGGTTAACAAGGCTCTGAACCTGGGAAGGCCAATTACCTAAATTCTTTTTTTTTTTATAGGTATTCTGACTCCCTGCTGAAAAGGCACCATGACTGTCTGCAACAATTTACATGCACAGGGCAAAACTATAGCAAGTTGTGTATGACTCGTGGTGCATGCACAGTCTCTCAATGATGAAAGATGGCATTTGAAGTCGACACATTACTTATTACATGTCAGATTATCTCAACAGGTGCATGTGCAATTTACTTGAGACTTGTGTTGAGAGTGTATTGGGAATATACTGCACAGGGACATTTTCAGGTCACAACCCCAGCGACTAGAACAATAAACTGAATTTGCACGCCTAATTTTTAGACGCTATTGATGATCATTAAATCTCAAACCTGTTACCAGAGATATATATAGGTCTAGATTGGGGGGGGTCAGGTCAAAAAAACAGCAAGAAAACAGGCCCAAGGGAGTATGACATCCAAAAGTCTTCAAATGGCATCCCAATGTTCAGCTTTTTTTTTTTTTTTTTGCATATGCAGACTGATACTCCTGCGGTCACTCCCATAGACAGGCAAGGATTAGTCCCATCTACCCAGCAAAGGGAGTAGAGTTTTTTGTGTGTATGACAGTTTTTTTTTTTTTAAATCCCGCCATTAAGGCAGCCATACTCCATGTTCAGGGAAGGTGCATGCTGTGTAACGTGTCATCCATACCAACGGCCAAACTGGCCTTTTCTTCCGAAAGTTGGTGATGGGATTTTACATGTGTGTAAGATGTTATGCGTGCGTTTACACACAGAACCTCGGTTTATAGTCTCATTCCAAGGACTGTATAAGAAATGGAGTCAGAACCAATGTTAACTCCGAGGGAAAAATCCCCCTGTACCGAAATGGCCAAACGGAGACTGAGAAATGGAGTCAGAACCAATGTTAACCCCAAGGGAAAAATCCACCTGTACCGAAACAGCCTGGTGGAGATTCGAACCCACAACCCCAAGATTACGAGTCTGGCACTCCACCACTGTGCTATTCTGGCTCACTGTTGAACATCTCTGATCTGAAGATAAAGAATGCACAAAATGAGACCTAGAGTCATTGCAAACCTCAGAGGTTGCCAAATCATAGTTACCTTGGCTGAAAGCACAATCCATATGTTAAGTATGAAACGCTGAATTTCAGTCCAAGTTGTATTGCATTTGGGGGGTGTGTGCGTTTATGTGCGTGTGTATGCTGTGTGCATGTGCTGTGTGTGTGGGTGCATGTGTGTGTGTGGGTGCTTTGGGTACGATTCATCTGAAAATAATTCAAGAAGTGCACAGCTTGAAGAATCTCAGTTTTTTTTTTTAATTTATAGATAATATCTAATTTTGAGACACTACATTTATAAATACCTCAAACATAAGCCTGGAACTGTGCCAACATCTTGCTTCATTGGAACCCACCTTCTAGCATGTATAACAAGTAGAATAGTGAACCCACAAATATCACTGTTTCAAGAATTATCCCAAGGCTAAAATCCCGCTATGTTATGCCAAAGGGATCATTTTCATAAAAAATCACAACATAAGCCACATCATGAAAAAAATCGTACTGCCTAGCAGAAATTCCTTCCCTTTAAAAGCCAGATTTTTGGACTTAAGTCATTATTGGGAGGGAGTCTTTTGTCTCTTAACAACTCGGTAGAGTAATGGCAATAGGTTTGGATAATCAAATACTGCTGTTTCTGTTTGTTTAGTTTTATTTTAACTTATACAGCTCTAAGGGAAAAAAATTTTCAATGTATTTCATTATTATCAGAGATTTTATTTTCTGTCATTTGTGATCAGGTTTGGAGGTGGAGGTTTCAGCTTCACACGAATGTCCTGGATCAAAACGAACTTCTTATGGATGATGTATCGCTGTGGCTGGGCAACCAAGAGGAATCAAGAACGAGTACTGGCAGTCCGGATCACCTTGGACGGATTCAATCAGATATTAGCTGAAGCTCTAACTGCCCAGGTAATTAATGCATCTGGTTTGATGAACTTGCTGGTATGCTTGTCCGTTAGAATGTTATTAAAAATCTTCACATGAACAATATAATGATACAATTCTTAGTACTCTTCAAAAATAACGACCTTTTAAGACACAAATTGACCAATGCAATGTTGGCAGAATGGTTCAATTTCACGAGGTTCTGCATTTCCACCTTAATTTTCATGAAGAGGCCTTAACATGCAGTAGTAGAAAAGAGATGGGTGCGTTACATGCTTAAGGAAGCTTATCCCTGGTCTCTGTAGTTTTGACTGGGATGCGGTTTCCTCCTTTGCTCTTGATCTTGAAAAACCATCAGTTATGCTCGTCACCCAGCAACAAGGCCGTGTCAAGGATGGAAGCAAATAAAACTGTTTTAAAATTAAAAACCTGACATCAAAAGCCAAAAGAAAGTAAATTCCAAGAATGAAAAAAATCAGCCCAACATTTTTCAAAGTTAACAGTTATCTAGCTATCAAATTTAATGCTTAGCATAGAAAAAGAAAAAAAAAGTACGTTTCACCAAGAAACGTATCAAAAGCAACACAAAAATTACACCAGGCAGAATTTCATGGAATGAAGTGTTTGTGGATCTGCAATGAAAGGCTTGACCATGTTGTAGAATTCTAGAATTCGGTCAGATGTATTTTATGAAGTTGCATATTACCTGGCACATAGCAAAGGACAGTGTGACCACCAGTAGCTAGTCTGCACTTCTTTCTAGATTCCTGTCATAGATAGAAGAAAGAGACATATCAGTTTGATAGGATTTTTAAGAATTTATTGTGAGCTTGTGTGTACCGTACCTCCTTCAGAGTTTGTGTGTACCATTAGCATTCTCTTGGAGTGTTTTTGTTCACCGTTTCTCTCGCAAGAATTTCTTAATGACGGTCTGAGTGCTGGTCTTTCAGTTGATGCAAAATACCCCAGTGTGACAAAAAGCTGTCTGGGAAGAAAAAACAAACAAAAATAATCACAAACAAACAAAAAAAGATACACACACATAAAATAAACATATAAGAGAAACATAACTGGGAAAAAACTACAAATAAGTTTTCACAGAATCAATGAAAACATGTTCTGTCACAGGACAACAGTATACCAGTCGAGATGAGAGAAAGTACAATGTCTGCCTTGTAGCAGTACCACTTTTAAAAGGATCAGTTTCCCTAGTACACATGAACATGGACCAGATCTTCCACTTACGCATTTTACAGAAACCTTCAGCATGCATGAAGCAGAAATTGATCTAGTACTGTAGCAGTAGATGATATGTAAACGCGATGTCTTCTTATCATGAAACAGTGCCACAAGTTTTGAACACCAGACCTTCAGGAATTTCCAGTGCATATGTCATACTTTTTGAAAGGTTTTATCATCTTCTGCAGCGCAAAGAATACGCTCCTCACAAAAAGTCAAGTAGCACACTCCAGATTTCACATTCAACAACACCGCAGTATGTAGCTTTCTCTGCATGTTGTTTCTGAACTTGCTGTTATTCATTGTTGGAAGCCTTGATGCAAGCCTGGACAAACGGTGGAAGAAGAATATTATGCTACCATGACCAATGTAGATGCTGTCTAGCCCAATTCAGTCGTTTGTGTCTCTTGTGACCTATGCACATCATATAACCACTTGACAGTTTGCAGTGAAAAAAAAAATTGTTTTAGTTGCAGAAACGCAATGGATTACAGGAATGCAAGGTTCGACTGCAATGGGATCCGGATCATTCTCCCACAGGAGAAAAACACACTCGCCGTGCAATTCAGCTGGGGCTTAAAGACGATGTAGGTTTATTTCTCATGTGAAAAATGTGTATACCAATTGCATGTACTTTCATGTCAAACCCCCTCTTTCATCTTTTGTTGTTGTCTTTCTCAGATCAGTGTAATCATACATATTAAACAATATAGACAAAGTTTCAGATCAGATGGCTCGCTTTTCTGATTTGTTTTATTTGTTAATATGTGCAAGGACATAAGATTATGAATTATTATAGAAAAGTGTGTTTAAGCCGATCTGCTTTTTCTTGTTATGACGTCGTTCATTTCAACATTTTGTGCAAGGGTTAAAGATCAATGGTTACAGGCCCTAGGCCCTTCATTTACCATTCCAACTGACTTTGCTCAGTAAATTATATTCACTATTTTTTTCTTTTTTTTCTGCAGATCCTGTTGAAATACTCCACACAATGGATTGTCAGCATCGCAGATGTTACGCCCTATGTACGATACCAGCACCGGGTCCTGAAACAAAGAGGAATGGACAAGGTCTCCACTCCATTGGAGCGTGTCTACACCCCTCCTTCCCGCAGTATATGTCAAAGGATAGAACTGGGCTGAACAGTTTGCCTTGTTGTCTGATAACTTGACTAACGTGAAGAATAGAAAAAAAAAGCTGAAAACCAGCAGGGGTGTGATAAATCATTTGACATTTTCTAGTGCATATGGAGGGATGAATCTATTTCCTGTCAGCCTGTGATCAAATTCAAAACCACACTCCAGTGAACTTTTTCTTTCCCAGGAACAGCTTTGTCCACTTTAAGACTTAACTGCCAATAAATCCTTCTCCTGTTTAGCTTACGACTTAGTTTTTAAGAATAATCAAGTGCATGCACAACAATCCCTCAGGATATATTGCATGCTTTTGGCAATAAAAAATTGTTACTCATAACTTTTACTTCGGTTCATTTTTTGCGATTTAAGATTCACGCAAAATGGTTTACTTTCTTCATTATTGGATCTTACTCACCTCTGCAAAAGTGGTTACAGTTTTATCTGTGTCAAAGTAGCTGCAATTTTACCTGAGCCAAAGTGGTTACAGTTTTATCTTATCTGTTGGTTTCCGCACAAACTGTTGAACCAGTTGTAACAAAACTTGGTTGAAAGATGGTATGTGGTCCTAGTATAAATCCATCAAATTTCAGAGCAGATCCAGTTCAAAGGGCTTATCTAAGATTAATTCAATCTTGGCAGAGTTATGTCCGCTCCCAAGCACCCTTCTAGTTGCTATGTTCGTTAGGTACCATACTGTCTTCATTTTAGTTTTGAAGATGGACACAAATGAAAAATGAAACACGGAGTGAAAGGAAAGCATGCACAACTTTTCCAACCAACCCCCTAAGAGACCAGTGAGTAAGAAATGAAGCTCAGTGAGGCAGAAATGTGTAATTTCAGAGAGCTAAGAGTAATCAAGCGTGACACTTACCCTTTTTCAAACAAACACGATGCGATGAAATTGTTCGCACAATTTTTGTGAACTTTACTTTTCTTCAAAAAAAAAAACTTTTCTATCAGGTGTCGCAAGAAATCTTTACAAATTATGAAAATGTAGAATACACTGGAAACACACACAAATCCCCTACACACCAATTTCACATCTTGTCCAGAACTTTCTGCTCCACGTTTCGTAGCTAAAACTTCAAAAGGACGCCAACTTCGCTGAATAGTAAAGATGGTGAAATGAACTGTGCATGACCAGAAACGCTTCTTGAAGATTACTGGTTATATGCGCGGCCCCATGCGTGTCTGTACGTAAGCTGTTTTTTTGTCCAGTTTTGTTGTTGTTGTTTGTTGAAAACTTTCAATGCTTAGTTTTTTTGGCTAAATGCGTAAGAATTATCACTTGGGCGTAGTGAATTACGCGAAATGCGTAATGGTTGGCAGGTCTGAAAGTAGCAAATGGTACCCATCTAGGCTCAAAATACCCACAGCTCTGATTGACAACTAAATCTGGCGAAGTTGAAATTTTCTCTCGGCAACCTTTGTTTTATGTGTGCATGTGTGAGCAAAAGGACAGCCAAGAAGCGTGCTTCAGTGTAGATCAGTTGCATCTCCACTTTTAGCTATACCACTCCATCACCTCCTTGTCATCCCATCCCCCCCCCCCTCCATTTTTTTTTTTTTTTTTTCTTAACGTGAAATCCTAACATAGTTCTCTCTTACTAAGGCAAAGCATGTTCTTTGCATAAAACATGTCAGCAGCACAGGCATTGTGCTTGGTCAGCATGGAAATGACAAATCTACTCTCTGTTTTTAAGTATTTGTAGACATGGAGTGGACTTGTTTCGAAAGGTGCATGTGCTGAAGACGGCAAGAGAGAGAGAGAGCAAGAGTGAGATGTTTTTCATTTTCAGCCAGTCCAGGAACGTGTGAATGTTAACAAATATTTTCTCTTCTTGTAGTCTTAATTGCAAGAAGACTTTTTTCCTACGCATTTCCTGATGAACTGATAAAGTGTTTTACATCATATTTCTTTCTGGTATGCCTTGTATGCCTGATGACTTATCACTGCACTGCTGATAGCTACTTTTAATGAATATTTCATTACTCCGAGCATGAACACAGATGTTCTATAGCTACACAGGGCAATACAAGAAATGCTGCATGATCAAGAAAAGTGCATCTGATGATTACAATGCTGCTGTAATGTGGGTCTGATGAAAATCACATTCTTTCTGATCTGGATTTGGATATGCAAGCCAGTGGCAAGATTACAACGTTCAACTGGACATTTCAGACTGAAATTTGGTAACTAGTTATTTGGGGGGGGGGGGGGCAGCATAATAGATTTGTCATTCAAGCTGTGTGCTGGATGAGCAGTCCTTGATTTGGCGCCAAGGACAGAGACAGACACAGAAAGAGGACAGTCCTGAATGAGGCTCCTACGACAGAGAGACAGACACGGAAAGGTGACAGAATTTCATACACAGACTGATCCCCATTCCAGCAATCAAAGAGAGACAGAATTGCACATTGATACAAATTTATTACGCACAAAACATCAGCCACTGCTTAGATGATACCAATCTGAAACAGAAAAAACAAATGAACAAAAAATTAACATCAAGTTACAAACACACACAAAAGTAGACAATCAGCAGCCAGTTTACATGTACAGAACATGCAGAGAAACAAAAGCAAAAAAAAAAAAAGTTATTGTGTGTAATTCACAATCAGCAATTTCAGAAATGGGACCTCCACACAAAAGCAGTTCCACAACATTTAGCATGTAGCATGTCAAACGTACCGAAGTCAGCCAATAAAGTATCTTTTCCTCCAACAGCGAAACAAATGATCATGAAAAGCAACATGTAGACCTTTCATAGTCATGACCAGCCCTTCCACATGTACACAGAATCTTGCCTGCCCAGAACATCCATGCCTTAGACACATGAACTCCTCCCTCTCCCCCTCTCTCCCATCACGTAATTTTTACTCCCTCTCTCTACAAACAGCTTTATCTTGACTGATGCCATCTATTTTCAAATTCCAACCAGACCAACTACATGTATACAATAGTGCCATTTCTTCGGGAAGAGCATGTTCTATTAACAAGCCTGCCTGTCTGGGTCTTCATGAAACTGCCTGATTCAGACATAAATCCACACAGTCCTATATTCATACCACAGCCAGTGTGACTGAAGGCATGCTAACAGTTCAATTGGGGGGGGGGGGGGAGGAGGGGGGCAGGGAAGGGGAAAGCAAGCTGGTGGTCAGGAGCAGAAAAAAGCCACTACAGCTGAGGCATAACTACTAAACATGTCGGGGCGGTGAGAGCTGATGGAGCTGGCAAAATGTCTGCTCTTTCTAAATGTACATAAAACAGATCAGCATGTTACTTGTATCCAGATCTGGTGTAATTTCTAACACAAATTCTTTGGAAAACAAGGAAATCACCTGTGAGGAAAGCATGTTTCAGTCAGCAAAGACAGTTCCAGACATTAACAAATCCCTGGCTAGTGATACTGAATTCTTCAGAACAAATTCTTAAAGGAGGCCATCTTTTTTTATCCTATGGATAGCTTTACTACTTGTTGATAGTCACCAGATTTTTTTTTTTCCTTACCAAAGGTCATCCTGTTTGATCTTACGGATAACTTAGCCTACTCATCGACAGACAGTAGATTTTTTTTCTAGCCACAGGTCATCTTTTTTTATCTTATAACTTGACCAACTTGTTGACATTCGGTTGATTTATTGTTTCTTCTGCTTGATCTGAGCTCAAGGTATCATTTAGTTGTTCGTTGGGCCTGCTTTTTTTTCGTCTGCTGTACAACTGCTGGCAGCACTTCAAGCAGGCACAAGTAACACCAACATAAATAGGTTGTTTATTCCACTTTTAAGAGACTAGAGCTCCAACAAAACAGAACAAAAGGCAATTCTGTCCTTGATTTGTACAAAATTAAACTGTAAATAACTTTGGATCTGGAGGTTTTGGTGGATGAGAGTAGGGGTGAAGATGAGGTGCCATTTCATTTTCAGCAAGTGTGTTAATAATGGGCAAAAGAATGCCTCACACAGAATTGGGTATGGCTAAAGCAATGTCAATGGAAGCTGAGCACGAAAGCTATAACTAAATGGATCACATTGCTTTTGACTGCTTTATTATACATACCATAAGCCATAGTCTACAAATAAAAAAAAATGGAGCCATGAAAAGTTGGTCGTTAACATACTAAGAGCCATAACTCTGCATTACATTTGAGCTCTAGATCTTCCAAGGCTACTACGACAGTGTTTACCAAGTCATCATTGTAATCCCACCCCAACCCCCTCCCCAGTGCAGAAAAAACGAGCAGAGTTTTAAGTGGTACTTACTTTGTTGGCAACATCCAAGGCATCATAATCTGGCATCAGTCGTACATAGGCTTTCTTCTCACCATCAGGCCTGCAACAGATACAAGCACTGGTATGACCAGAACTGCAAAAGATTCCCTCCTCATTCTTCTTCAGTACTTGCCACTTCCTCCCCAATTCACACCAAAAAAAAATTATACACACCCTAGCAATCTGATGTGGGATAAAACATGATTTCTATGGATGATCTGAACATACTTCTATAATGGCGAAAGGCTGCATTTAACCTGTTGAAAATCTGGCACAGATCTGCTCACAATTCAAGTTGACAATTAGGCCCTTGTCCACTCAAGAAAAGAAAAACAAATATGGTAAAGTTGAAAATAAAATGAGGCAGGGGACAGTAAACATAAACACAGTAGAGTAGCTCTTGCTCCCATAAGAAAACCCAACACAAAGTAACTTTTATTCGAGACAGGCACAGCCCTTTTAAATATGGTAAGCAATATAGATGTAGATGAAATGGACAATGTTTATTGTTAAGACACACCCCACATCTCAAAATGAATAAAGACAACACAAATCAGTGCCATTACAGTTCACATCCCAGATGCTTTCTATGGTAAAACATCTACACTACTTACAAATTCACAAATTAAAACTGAATAAAAAAAAAAAAAAACTGCCAGTCATATCCAATGACAGTCAACAGGAAAGCTGCAGAATACACAGGAAAGAAGCAATACAGCAGATATTCCTGCTCAAAGTACCCACCTGATGAGGGTGTTGACTCTGGCAACCTCAATGTCGTACAGTTTCTTGACGGCCTGTTTAACCAGAGGTTTGTTCGCCCGCTTGTCCACGATGAAGACCAACGTGTTGTTGTCTTCAATCTTCTTCATGGCCGACTCAGTAGTCAGGGGGAACTTCACAATCTTGAATGCATCAAGTCTATAAAACAAACAGTTTGATTCACTTTCAATTCACTCTTGACTCTGATAATCATGCATATATGTCATTCTCTTCAAATTTGCTCAGCTTAGTTTGAAATTTTTCACAGATTCAAATTACTTTTAATTCGCAAACACATGATTTTCTCATATCATTCTGAATAGTTCTCATCAGGGTAACTGGATAATAAGCTCCTCTTCTTGTGTGTGCTGGAAATGATATAATTTTAGAAATTCCAAAAGCAAACTCATTCTTGTGTGTGCTGAGAAATTCATGATTTTAGAAATTCCTATAGCAAATTAACCACTGTCTATTCGTCTTGGGAGCGGCATACCGTTGGTGCAACAATGAATGTTTCATAAGGAGAAAACAGTCCTCATAAAAAAAAAAAATAAAAAAAAAAAAAAAGGAATGATCCCAAAACTTCCTTCTCAACATTTCAACATATGTGAAGAAAATTTGTTTTCAATGTGACATGTGTCCTGATAAGACAGGATAAAAACCCAGAACTTGTGAACACTTAACCCCTCCCCCCAGAAAAAATATTTTTAACATGTACTTGTCCATAACATACAGCACTGGTATTGATTTGAATTTTCGCCATGCTTTATTGTGCATGATTATATTTTACTCATCTAGTCTGCTTATTGAAAAAAACGGGCACGAGACTTAGAATTACTGAAAAAGGAAGAAAATAAAGGCACTGGTCCATGTGTTAAAGAAGACCACTGATGGGGTCCAGGGGCAAGACCCCTGGTTGTAGGTACCGGCAGCCAAAATTAGCATATTGTTTTTCATACTTCAGATCTGTATCATTGCAAAGTAAATGGAAAAACATACAAAAACACAAGAATGAAGTCTCTATCTTCAGTCGTTTCCGAGATATCGCAGTTTAAAGTTGCGACGTTTTTATGCACCTGACAAAATGAGATATCTTCCAAGTTTGAAAGCCAATAGTATCATACATGATTGATACATCTGGTTATAAATTGGTGTTCTTATTCTATACAACTTGTACTCTTTAAACAAGTAAGTTCCCTGGGTTCAGTTTACATGGTTTTTGTGTGATAAAGTGTTAAACTTGTAATAAATTGCAATTCAGCGCTTTTCGAATTTGCATGATGTGGCTACTTTGAAGCACTGCAGCACAGTAGGAATAACCATTTCAGAGTTTCCAGTGGTTTGGACAAACTCTCTAAGTTGTACTAAGCAAAGTCATTTTTTTTTCTGAGGAATCTGCTATAAAACATTTGTGAAAACTTCTGTGCTAAAAACAGGAAATATTGCAATTTGGACGGCGGAAAAATGGGGATAGAATCGCCCGCCACACTTAAAATTGTTATAACTTCTAAACTACTTCATGAACTGTTTCCAAATTTTGTATACAGTTTCTATACAGTATTTCCTGTAAATCAAAGTGTAGATTTTTGTTATTTTGTACCTAACATTTTATTTCCTGTACTAGAATAGTGCCAACAGGGGCGGAATGATGATGATGTCCGCATTAAAACCGACAGTTTTTCAAAACTTACTGACAGATTTCAACAAAAATTTGGTATGATGTTGTCTGTATTGTTATTTATAAAATCATGTTATTTTTGCTGTTTCTGGTAAGTGCTGGCAGCCACCAATCAAAAGGTCACTTACGGTAAGGGGGGAAGTGCACTCTTGCAGACAGGCAGATAGGGTTGACTACGTACATAGTTTTTTTTGTATGCAGCATACTTCAGGCAGAGTTCATTGTTAATTGGAACAGACCAGGCATGGCCAGTGGTTGTTTTGGAGACTATGTTGAAGTCACTGGCAAACAAAATATGCTTTGCACTAAATCTGTGTCTGTCTTGATTGGCCACACAAGCGTGTTGTTGTTTGCAAGAGCAAAATTTCCTCAGAAAATTGTCTACTTTCTCAGGAGAGTGGATCTGTGACACACTGCCAAATCATCATCATAGAAAACTACCTTCTGGCCAATTTTGGTAAGGCAAGTCTTCCAGAAGGCATCAGTGACATGTTCATTGATTTCATCATTAATGCAGCATGATTGCATCCTCAAAATGGGTGATAACTTCTTATGTCTCCATCTCTTCCTCGGTCACCATCACTTCATCAGTCCCCAAGCCCAACTGCTCTACCTCAGGAAAAGTTGAAGTGGAGACAGCTCACACCTCATCCACTTTATCCTGGTCTGGTGGTCCTCCAACTGACAACACAGCCAATAGTGAACACTGGCATGTGTGGTAAAGACTGTGGCCTATATAAAGGTTTTGGGTGACCAGCCACCCACGAACCCTGGCATGTCGGGGTAAAGGCTGTGGCCTATATGAAGGTTATGGGTGACCAGCCACCCACAAGCTCTGGCATGTGAGAATGCTTCTTTAATTGGTATGGGCGACATGCCACCCACAGTATTTGGCGAGGATTATAAGCTTTTATTATTTTCTCCTTTATTTACCACCAAAACACCACAATATTTAATGGGGCAAGCACAAATACATAATGAACAAAGTCATAAAACTTAGTTACATATTATGAAAACTGAGTTAGTTCTGAAGATTTAAATGACAGTCTGGGTAATTTTTTCACCCACAAGCTCTGGCAAAGGTTAAACAAATTATATAAAAAAAATGTGGATGCATTTTCTCAGTTAAAGAAAAAAAAGGAAAGGAAAGAAAAAACATTAAAGCATGGCACAGGATCAATTAACTGAACTGTGAGTGCAAGCTGTTATGTATATTTCCCTGTCTGTTTCATCATTGTGCGATATTGTGCGATGTGTGTGTGTGTGTGTGTGTGTGTGTGTGTGTGTGTGTGTGTGAAATTACTGGGAAAAAACAAAAAAAAAAACCCACATTAAAGCATGGCATTGGACCACTTAATTGAACTATGAGTGCATGCTTTCATGTAAATTTCCCTGTCTGTTTCTTCATCATTGTGCAATATGTGTGTGTGTGTGTGTGTGTGTGTGTGTGTGAAATTACTAGAAAAAAAAATTAAAAAGCATGGCATAGGACCTTATCTTAACTATGAGTGCATGCTTTTATGTAAATTTCCCTTTCCCTGTCTGTGTTCTTCATCATCATTGTGTGATGTGTGTGTGGTGTGTGTGTGTGTGTGTGTGTGTGTGTGTGTGTGTGTGTGTGTGTGTGTTTGTTACTGCTATCTGTCCATTCCTTATAATTTAATTTTATATCTGTTGTTCTTTGTAAGCAAAAATGTATTGCATGTTCTTTGTAAACAAAAGTACATCCTCTGCAACACATTATTTTGTCGACAGGGTGTGATTTTAAGCATTGCCAATAACATGTTAAGTATTTCATCATTATGATTTTGAATGAACTTGTTGATTTAATCATTGTGAATGTAAAAGAACATAAATATACATTATAATGCTTTTTTTTTTTAAACAAAAGGTAGAATTAAAGAAAGATTAACTTTATTTTGGACTCTACCTTTTTATCAACTACTCTGTTTATTCAGTATGTTTGTGCTGTTACAGCAATATACATAACAACTCACCAAGCATAACATACAATCACCAAAAAATATCATAAATGTTACTGTCACAACAATGTAATGTCTTGGCAATGCAATGCTACTGTAGTTGTATTCTAGCAGTTTTACTTGAAAGTATCACTAAGTGTTCAAAGCCTTGCTGTGTTTGCCAGTAAGGAGGAGGGGAGGGGTGGGGAGGGGGGGAGAAAGCAAATCCTTACAGTTCATTTACAGAAATTTCAAATACACTAGGGAAAAAAAATAGATTGCTAAGCTAACTTCGTTGAGTCGGGACAGTGACTCGACCCCCCCCCCCCCCCCCCCCCCCCCCCACCCCCTCCTTACTGTTCAACTTCAGACTCTGTTCTCTCTCTCTCTCTTTTTATACCACCAAACACACTTTCCACATCGAGTATGACAGTAATGATCGGTGTTTCGATTGATGGTCATTATCAGAAGACAGTGCTTTCAAAATTCAAAGCCTCGGACCGTCTTGTACGCGCGGTTGTGGCTTCCGGTTTGAATATCTGTCTCAAACAGGTGTTTTTAACTACGATTTTCTCTGTAATCGTGTAATGGAATCAGTAACCATTTCACAAATACATGAATCGACATAAGTGAAGCCCATTACTGATATCTATTTTCATTAGTTTGTCTTAAAAAAAAATACGATCGCTTCGAACGGCGCAACGCGTGGGACTTTTTCCGACCTGTTTAATCTCGACGAACACCGGCTGAATTACGAACAAAATAACTAAGCATTGGCACAGTAGATCTCTCGGCTTCGTTCCGCCATTGTTGAAATCTTGGACAAGGAGCAAATGTTTGCATTTGATACCTTCGCTTTGATTGGCTTGCGC
>JADBJO010022687.1:0-27579 GCA_016801955.1 Conus betulinus
ACGCCTATAATGGGGTAAAGTAAAACATCGGGCATCATCCGTAACCCATAATGAACATACCTGCTAATTTTCACAAAGATCGGCCAAATACTTTCTGAGATATTCCATAAAGAAGAAAAACCGTTACAGGCCGTTACAGTCGTTAGTAACGGTATAACGGTAAACTAAAACATCGGACATCATACATAATCCATAGTGAACATACCTGCTAATTTTCACAAAGATCAGCCCAGTACTTTCTGAGATATTCCATAAAGAAAAAAAAACGTTACAGGCCGTTAGTAATGGCTATAAAGGTAAACTAAAACATCAGGCATCATCTGTGACCATGAACATACCTGCTAATTTTCACAAAGATCGGCCTAGTACTTTCTGAGATATTCCATGAAGAAAAACAACCGTTATGGGCCGTTACAGCCGTTAGTAACGGCTATAATGGTAAACTAAAACATCGGGCATTATTTGTGACCCATAATGAACATGCCTGCCACTTTTCACAAAGATCGGCCAAGTACTCTCTGAGATATTCCATGAAGAAGAAAAAAACCGTTACAGGCTGTTACAGCCGTTAGTAACGGTATAACTGTAAACTAAAACATCGGGCATTATTCGTGACGCATAATGCTATTCCATGAAGAAGAAAAAACGGTTACAGGCCGTTACAGCCGTTAGTAACGGCTATAACGGTAAACACAAACATCGGGCATCTCCGTGACCATAATGAACATACCTACAAATTTTCACAAAGATCAGCCACGTACTGTCTGAGATATTACATAAGAAGAAAAAACCGTTATGGGCTGTTATAGCCGTTAGTAACGCCTATAATGGGGTAAAGTAAAACATCGGCATCATCCGTAACCCATAATGAAAACACCTGCTAATTTTCACAAAGATCGGCCAAATACTTTCTGAGATATTCCATAAAGAAGAAAAAGCGTTACAGGCCGTTACAGCCGTTAGTAACGGTACAACGGTAAAGTAAAACATCGGGCATCATCCGTAAACCCATATGAACATACCTGTACCCATTGTCAACACAGCGCAGGCCTCCAAGGGTGGTACAGGACTGCTCTAAAGGCAAGTGGGGACAGTGCTTCTCTGGGTCCTCCCCAGCACCTTCGGGTGTTTCTTTTTCATGCCTGCTAATTTTCACAAAGATCGGCCTAGTACTTTCTGAGATATTCCATAAAGAAATAAAAAACTGTTACAGACTTACAGCCATTAGTAATGGCTGTAACAGGGTAAACTAAAACATCGGGCATCATCCGTGGCCCATAATGAACATACCTGCTAATTTTCACAAAGATCGGCCAAATACTTTCTGAGATATTCCATAAAGAAGAAAAACCGTTACACTGTTAGTAACGGTATAACGGTAAAGTCAAACATCGGGCATTATCCTTGACCCATAATGAACATACCTGCTAATTTTCACAAAGGTCGGCCAAGTACTTTCTGAGATATTCTATAAAGAAGAAAAAGCGTTACAGGCCATTACAGCCGTTAGTAACGGATATAACGGGGTAAACTAAACACCAGGCATCTTCCGTGACCCATAATAAACATACCTGCTAATTTTCACAAAGATCGGCCAAGTACTTTCTGAGATATTCTATAATGAAGAAAAACCGTTACAGGCCGTTAGTAACGGCTATAATGGTAAAATAAAACATCAGACATTATTCGTGATGCATAATGAACATATCTACAAATTTTCAGAAAGATCGGACAAGTACTTTTTGAGTTATTCTATAAAGAAGAAAAACCGTTACAGGCTGTTACGGCCGTAATTAGGAACGGCTATAACGGGGTAAACTAAAACATCGGGCATCATTCGAGACCCATAATGAACATACTGCTAATTTTCACAAAGATCGGCCAAGTACTTTCTGAGATACTCCATAAAGAATAAAAAGCATTACAGGCCGTTACTGCCGTTAGTAACGGGGTGGAGATGTGGAACGGGTCCGCTGTTGAGGGTTCGGGGAAGGACAGGAAGGAGTTTTTTTTTTACTTTTTGTTATTTGTTGGTCAGCAGGTGCACACAGAGTGAACACATCCCCACTTGCATGCACATATACACATACACCCGTACATATGATATAAGTACACATGGATGCATGTTGGCACTCATAATTGGGTGTTAATGCTCGCGCGCGCACACACACACACACACACGCACACACTCCCCCACCCCACCCCCACACGTAAACAGAGAGAGAGAGAGAGAGAGAGGGAGAGAGAGCGCGTGTCAATCTGTATCGACATATACACACACGTAAGGATATACAAGCACATATTTTTGGAAATACATGTACATGTGCACACTGACATGTCGTTACACACGCATACACTCACACACACACACATACATACACGCGCGCGCATGCACGCACGCACACACGCGCACGCGCACACACACACACACACCACACATACAAAAGCATTCACGGATAAGCGCACATGTGTACACATACATACAGACGCACGAACACATACATACACACAGGCACATGTAATTTCGAGTATTTTGTAACTTACCAGATTATATTCATGTAAATATGTTTCCCCCCTCTTTTATTGCTATGGTGGTTATGGTGAGGATGATGGTGTTGTTGATTATGATGTTGATTACAATGTGGTGCATAGATTTATGGTAGATGGGTGAGCTAAAGGAAAGCAGTACGACCTGCCTGGGGAATCCCCAGCAGAGTACAGATGTACCAAACGGGAAAAGCAGTTCACGAGGTTCATCAAGTGAGCTGTGAGAGGTTAAGCTTTATCCATGACATGAGCTCAGATGTTTCATATTGTATCAAGCTACATGTTTTTGTCACACACACACACTAGTGTGCACGGAAACTACTTTTTTTTTCCCCCGCAGCTGTCCCATTCGTTCGACTGATGGCCACTTGGTATTCACTACCACCCACCCCTTCCCTCCCGTGTTTCATCTCTTCCCAAGCAAGGAAGGGGTTACACATTTTTGCCGCTCTTGTTGTGTGTATATATATATATATATATATATATAATACATAACATATTTTAAAACAAAAACTTAAACAGTAGATCACTTGTCATTTTGAGTTTAATTCTGGAATACAGGTCATGTCACACTAATTATTGAGTTACTTTGCCTTACGCAATGTGCCTAGCGAGATTCATTCAGAAATGTTAGTTTATGTTCTACATTGTTTCAAGTGTTATTTTGTCATGTCCAAGAATTCTTTGTATCCATTTTCTTGTTACAACAGGTCCAAGGTTTTTCTTTGTCATGTTTATGATATAATTTGTGATGTACATGGTGATGATCATAGCATAGTGAAAATGAGTATGGAGAGCAGATACAGCATTAGCAGTATGAAAGAACATTATGGGAATGGATAGTTTGGTGATGTCATCTCTAAATTGCCAGGGTCTGGGTAACTATGAAAAACGAAAAGATGTCTTTCAATACTTAAGGCAAAAGAAATATTCTGTATATTATTTACAGGATACACATTTTACTAAGAAAATAGAGCGTCAGATTTGAACTGAATGGGGATATGAATGCTTTTTTTTCTTCTAATAATAGTGGATCAAGAGGGGTTGCCATACTGCTAAATAATAATTTTGATTTCAAAATAGAACAAATAATGAAAGATACAAAAGGAAACTATGTCATTTTGGAGCTGAATACAATGGGAGAACAGATTGTATTAGCGAATGTTTACTGTCCAAATCCGGATGAACCAGATTTTTTTGAGACTATCCAGAACAGAATTGAAGATCTAGGTATTTTGAATGTAATTTTGGGTGGAGACTGGAACCTGGTATTAAATCCAAATTTTGATTACTATAATTATAAACGTATTAATAATGTCAAAGCAAGAGAAGCAGTATTGGAAATGATTTCCAAATGTGAGCTAGTAGATATATGGAGAGAATTGACCCCAGAAGTTCTCTGATACACTTGGAGAAGAACAAATCCTTTTCAAACAAGCGGTTTTGATTTCTTTTTGGTCTCTGACACTTTAGTAACCAATGTTAGAAATGCTGATATCCTTTTTGGGATATAAAGTGATCACTCTTTAATAACCACAGAGGTAACCTTAAAAATGACGAAGAACCAAAGGGTTTTGGAAATTTAACTCCTCATTATTGAAAGATCATACTTATGGTGAATTCATTAACAATACTAAAGAAGAAATCAAAGAACAATGTATATGCAATATTGCCTTATGCAAGAGAGAAGGTAAAAAGAATACCAGGTGATCAGATTCACTTTATGATATCTGATCAACTGTTTTTAGATACACTGTTAATGGAAATTAGAGCAAAATCTATTACGTATAGCATGAATAAGAAGAAGGATTTGATCAAACATGAACAAGATCTAGAAAGAGAAATACAAACTCTAGAGACAAAGTCGTTTGTAGATGAAGAAGACCTGACAGCTTTGAATGAGAAAAAAAAACACAAACAGCAGAAATCAGGAAAACAAAACTAGAAGGTATAATTTTAAGATCCAAAGCAAGATGGGTACCTCAAGGAGAGAAAATCAATAGATACTTCTGTTCTTTAGAAAAAAAAAAAAAGACATTTTGTAAGCAAACAAATGTTACGATTGGTGACAGATGATAATCAAACACTATTTGAAAGAGATGAGATGTTGCAGGGAGACAAAATTCTTTTTTCAGAAATTATATAAACAAAAAGAATCGCGGGAAGCTGACACTGATAATTATATACACAGTTTGTCAAAGTTATCTGAAACAGAATCTGAAAACCTGGAAGGGCTGATAACTAAAGAAGAAGCATCAGAAGCATTAAAAAGCATGCAAAATGATAAAAGCCCAGGCACAGATGGAATGACAGTGAATTTCTTTAAGTTTTTCTGGAGACGTTAGGTGACTTCGTGGTTTGGTCATTAAACAAGGGATTTATTAAGGGGGAAATGTCAATTACTCAAAAGGATGGGAATAATAATTTGCATACCTAAAAATGAAAAACCTGGGCAATATTTAAAAAATTGGAGACCAATCTCACTCCTGAATATTACATATTGGATCAACATGTATAGCTAACAGGATGAAAATAGTTATGTCTAAATTAATCCATGAAGATCAAATTGGATCCATGTCAGGAAGATGCATTGGAGATAACGTTCGAATTTTGTATGACTTAATACATTATTTAGAAAAATAAAAACATGCCAGGTCTACTGATTTCTATTGATTTCGAAAAAGCTTTTGACTCTATTAACTGGAACTATGTGGGAAAATTTTGAATGCATCTGGCTTTGGTAATGACATAATTAAATGGATACATACCTTCTATACTAATATCAAGTCCTATGTGATCGTGAATGGAAAAATTTCGAAAAGCTTTGCTGTAGCCAGAGGTTGCCGGCAAGGAGACCCAATATCACCATATTTGTTTGTTATGTGTGCTGAGATATTAGCATGCAAAATCCGTGAAGATAAAGAAATTAAAGGAATATATATATAAGATATCAGATACAGAATTTAAGATAAGCCAGTTTGCTGATGACACCTCATTTATATTAGAGGAGATCAAAAGTCATACAAAAGACTATATATATATATTAATACTCCGGAGGAATTTGAAGAATTCTCAGGCCTAAAGTTGAATTTTTGAAAAAACTATTATGTATGGTTTGGTAAAAATAAGAAATCAAATATCAGATACTTAGCTAATAAGCACATGATATGGAATCCCTCCAAATTTAAAATACTTGGGCTCTAGTTTATGACTGACCTATCGCGTTTAACAGAAATTAATACAGCAGGCAAATTTGTCGAATTACAAACCTTGTTAAAATTTGGTCTAGAAGGATATGTACACCACTGGGAAGAGTAGCTATCTTAAAATTGCTTATATTATCAAATTAGTATACTTATGGATATTATTGCCAAACCCACCAAATGATTATATGAAACAATTACAGAAAATGTGTTTTGATTTTGTGTGGGATAAAAAAAAACAGATAAAATAAAACAAATTTATTCAGTTCATAATGTCGAAAATGGAGGCATTGGAATTCCAAATACAAGCCTTTATTCAGGGTCTGAAATTGTCTTGGGGTAAGAAACTGATCATAGGCAATTAAAAATGGAAGAAATTAATGAAAATCTTATATCCAGAAAGTGATGAGTTAAACTGCTATGGTGCTAAGAGATTTAAAAATAATAAATACAATCAGTTTTGGAAAGACTTATTTAATGCTTATGATAAATTCAACACTCATGTTGAATTAGATAACAACACAGAGATGACGGCTGAACCCATATTTTTTAACAACAAATTCGAAATGAATAAGTCATTACTTTTTTAAAACTTGGAACCTAAAAAATGTATGCCTTGTGAAAGATGTTTTGAAAGAAAATGGCGAGTATTAAAACCTACTGAATTTTCAGGAAAGTGGGATCTAACAGTAAATTATCTTAACTACTTTGGTTGCATTCAAGCAATCAAAGAATATACCAGAAAAAGAAATATAATCTTCAAAAATAAAAGTAGCAACGAAAATGATAAATCAGTACATATAATATCTGGAGTACATAAAAGAACAAAGATTTTTTACAATTTACTCATACAGAAACATGAAATATTCGACATAAAAGCCTTTATGAAGTGGGAAACTCGATTAGCCATATATATTAATTGGGAGAGTGTTTTAAAAAAGATTAATACAATATAAAAGAAATAAAACTTAAATGGTTTCAACTTAAACTATGTCATGGAATTTTAGTGTCAAATATCCTATTACAAAAAATGGGAGTAACTGATAATGACAAATGCAACTTCTGTTGCAATGAAAGAGAAACTGTGCAACATTATTCATGGTACTGTCCATTCTCACAGATGTTTTGGACAGATTCTGAAATAAGAGAGAAGTGCAGTAACTGTAAAAGATTATCATTTATTGTTGAATTAATCTTATTTGGCACATACGATAAAACACTAACTGAAGATACTTTTGATCTAATTATTTTATGGGCAAAATTCTTTGTTTCTAAGTGCAGGATAACTCACATAAAACCAAAACTGGAAATATTTTTGGTTGAACCAAACCATAAGTATACGTTGGAAAAATATGAACATGTACTAAATATGTGTTACTATGATTTAAAAAAAAAGTGGCTACCATACTCAGGATTGTTGTTTGAGGGATAGTAGTCAATATGGATGATCCTTCAATACACTGCATTGATGCTGTGTTTTAAAAAAGGGGAAAAAAGTTTTTCAATACATATTGAATATTACTGACATTTGCTATGAACAAAGAATTCAAAACAATTTTGTGCTGCTGTATGAGGACCTTGTAGAAAATACCCTTTGTACATATTATGGTAGTTATGAAAAAAAAATGTACTTTTTTGTTCTGTGGAATACTGTAATGTCATTGCTGAATATTCATTTTGGAAAGAAAAGAACCTTCATTGCAAGAGGGGGGAGGAAAAAAAGAAAAAAGAAAAAAGAGAGAAAACAAAAAGAACAGAAAGTGTGACAGCTAACAGAAGTGATGTGATACCAACTTCATTCCGTGCACTGACATCAGCTCCATGGTCCATCAGTGCTCTGACTGTGTCAGTCTGACCAAGTGTGACAGCTAACAGAAGTGGTGTGACACCATCTTTATTCTGTGCATTGACATCAGCTCCTTGGTCTATCATGGCTCTGACTATGTCAGTCTGACCAAATATGACAGCCACCAGAAGTGGTGTGAAAACACCTTCATTTCCTACATTGACATCAGCTCCATGGTCTATCATGGCTCTGACTGTGTCAATCTGACCAAGTACGACAGCCCACAGAAGTGGTGTGACACCATGTTCATCCTGTGCATTGACATCAGCTCCATGGTATCTATCAGCGCTCTGACTGTATCAGTGTGACCAAGTGTGACAGCTAACAGAAGTGGTGTGACACCATCTTTATTCTGTGCATTAACACCAGCTCCATGGTCTATCAGTGCTCTGACTATATCAGTCTGACCAAGCATGACAGCCCACAGAAGTGGTGTGACATCATCTTCATTCTGTGCATTGACATCAGCTCCGTGGTCTATCAGTGCTCTGACTGTATTAGTGTGACCATACCTGACAGCCCACAGAAGTTGAATGACACCATCTTCATTCTGTGCATTGACATCAACTTCATGGTCTATAAGTGCTTTGATTGTATCAGTCTGACCAAGCATGAGAGCCCACAGAAGTGGTGTGCCACCATCTTCATTCAGTGCACTGGCATCAGCTCCATGGTCCATCAGTGCTCTGACTGTGTCAGTCTGTCCACGTAAGACAGCAAACAGAAGTGGTGTGACACCATCTTTATTCTGTGCATTGACATCAGCTCCGTGGTCTATCAGTGCTCTGACTGTGTCAGTCTGACCATACCTGGCAGCCAACAGAAGTGCTGTGTCACCATCTTTATTCTGTGCATTGACAGCAGCTCCATGGTCTATCAGTGCTCTGACTGTGTCAGTCTGACCATACCTGGCAGCCCACAGAAGTGGTGTGACACCCCGAATGCTCTCAGCACCGATATCAGCCCCAGCCTGAAGAAGGAGACTGACAATATCAGCAACATCCTCCCATCTGTCACTACACACCAGTGTCAACACTGTCATTCCCTCACTGTCACTGTCGTGCACACCAATTTCATACAGAAGACAGAACTGCACTTCTCTTTCATCTGCCCTACAAATACATCTGAAGATGTGATCTGTGTCACTCTGCTTTCTGTTCTTTGCAGCCTGTGTACGTGTCCTGTCAGCCAGCTGATAAGGTGTCACTCCTTTTCTGTTTTTCTGGGTGATGACAGCACCAGCTTTCAGACACAGTCTGACAACCCCTGTCTCCCCACTGTTCACAGCAACATGAAGGAGGGAGTCGCCATCTTTGTCCGTCTCACTCACCACCCTGTCTGTCAGCAGTCGGAACACAAGGTACCAGAGTTGTCTGTCCTTTACCTGGAGCTGCAGTCTGTCACCGGTCACTTGAATTGTGAGGAGATCAGGGGGGATGGGAAGGGAGGGATCAAGGAGATACAGTAGTTTCCCTTGAAGAGACTCTGCCCCATGAATTAATTCTTTCTGTTTTTGAACTTCCTGAGTCAAACATTGGCCAGGGAACGGAAAATCCATGATGCAATCTGGGTGTTTGAACAGTTCTGCAGTTACCATTTCAGACAAGACTGACTGAAGCCTGCTCTGGGAGGTCTGTGTCACATGATCAAAGAGTGAACAAGCCATCAGCACCACAGCTGACAGTTGTCTGACTGTCTCCACCCTGGCCAAACACCAGTGGGTCAGATTGGGAGATGGAAGGAAGGCCGACCAGTAGACCAGCGGTAGATGATGCACAGGATCCACAGCATTCAACAGCTGCTTCATCCTCTTCCTGTCCTTGGAACAATACTCTTCCAGTTCCTGCAAAAAGACAGGACACTGAAGACAGGGATGCTGAGAGATGCCTTGAAGGTTACCTTCAATGATGTCTGTATAGATCCTCTTCACCAACGCCTGGCGATCCACTGTGCAGCATTCGGGATCTGAAGAACAGCTTGGAACTGCTCCAACAGTGACACACTGATTACAGGACAGACCCGCAGACACTCTCTGTTCTGTCACTGTTAGCTGCACAAACTTCACAAGGAATGGGATGTCGCACACTTTCAGCAATGTAGGCAGACGGAAAGAAACGACCCCAAAGCCAGCCCAGCAGCTCGTACAACACCCGTTTTTTAAATATCCCTCGGAACAATATGGTTCCCTGCAGGATGTCTGCATACCTTGTCAGAGTGTCAGCATCAATATCAGGCAGCCCAAGCTTCTGCAGATTTGATGCAGTTTCTGAAAGATTGTGCAGGTAGTGAGACACTCCCTTCATAGTCAGCACTAACACTGCAACAAAAATGGTTCCATAGGTTTTGTCCAGAACCATCTCTTTGAACAGCAGAGCATGACCCTCAGCTGGTATTAAAAATATAGAAGTAGGATTTTCTGGAGACCACCAGTTCTTTATCATATAAGCACAGCACCAAGGAAAAACAGGACCACTCTCGTCATTGTCTACAACTGTCTTCACTATCTGACATTGCCTGTCACTCTCAAGAGAAAGTTTGTCCAGATGGAAATTTAATAAGCGCTCCCTGACATCTGTTGGCAGACATTTTGTCAACTTCACAATGGCACTGTCATCTTTCAGAGGACTGTCCAAGTGACTTTCCAACTGCTGGAGTTCATGCAGTATGTGTGGGTACACGGTGATCACCAGCCTGCACCATCCATGTCTGATCATCTCCAGCACAGTGTTCAGATTCTTCTTCCAGGCACTGTGCTGCTGACTGTCAAGACAAACCTTGCCAAAATTCTCATCCAGCACCACAGTGCTGCGCTCCTGTTCCCCCACCTTGGATTTCCACATTTTTACATCATCCAGGATGTAAACTGAAAACCCCTCCCTTCTGCTACGTCTGGAAAGAGCTGAGGCCGTGGTGGTCTTCCCACAGCCAGGGGTCCACACAGTATCACCAATCCAGTGCTGTGAAGTATCTCGTCTGCTTCCTCTAGGGCTGGTGTCGATACATAGTCACTGACATCCTTGTCCATTGTGAGGTTGCTGGCTCCTGAAAATGGACTTCAGACTGTTAGAAGTATACATACAATCTATGGAATGTTTGGTAAGATGGACAGTGGTTTCAACTCAAATAAGTATAGAAGCACAGCTACAGGCTGATTCCATACAAAAATTTACTGCAAAATTCCTCTAGGTTGCTACACATGAAAGGTGCTGGTCTGGAATAAGAAAACTTCCACAGTTGTAGCAAAAACCATTGTTTGAAATTCAATTCTAGTAGAACACAGTTTGTGAATATGAAAGGACAAAGCTGCATTGCAATTTCTTTGGGATAAGTCAAGAAAAAACAAAGTATGAATTTTTGTTCCATATGTTCCAGATATCTATCATCAACCTACTAGACTACATGCATAACAGATTGAAGAATTAGTCGTCATCAGATTGATAAAAAAAAAAACAAAAAAACAAAACGCATGCTGCGTCAAAACATCAAAACAGAAGCAAAAGCTCACATACCTGAAAAAGATCTAAAAGCAATACACAAAACTGAAATGTAATTGTTCAAGGAATTCTATTCACAACCACCCTTCTGTTCCGTTTCAGGTTTCAGACCAATATGAACAAAGAAGGCTAGTAACAACTCTATACTTCCCCCATTGAAATATTTCAGATGCTAGAATTGGCAAAATCTTTTCCATCTAGATTTCCATATATCACATTATCAACTGTGTAACAATCCCCTCTCCTCCCCCTAGGAATAAAAAAAGATACTAGATCCTTGTAAATAACAGCATCAAACCATTCCTGCATCCAATAGATCCTTGTCAATCACAACATCAAACCATTCCTGTGTCCCATAGATCCTTGTCAATCGCAACATCAAACCATTCCTGTATCCTAGAGATCCTTGTCAATCACACATCAAACCATTCCTGTGTCCCATAGATCCTTGTGAATCACAACATCAAACCATTCCTTGCCTCATAGATCCTTGTGAATCACAACATCAAACCATTCCTGTGTCCTAGAGATCCTTGTGAATCACAACATCAAACCATTCCTGCATCCCACAGATCCTTGTCAATCACAACATCAAACCATTTCCTGTGTCCTATAGATCCTTGTGAATAATAACATCAAACCATTCCTGTGCCCCATAGATCTTTGTCAATCACAACATCAAACCATTCCTGTGTCCCATAGATCCTTGTCAATCACAACATCAAACCATTCCTGTGCCCCATAGATCCTTGTCAATCACAACATCAACCATTCCTGTGTCCCATAGATCTTTGTCAATCACAACATCAAACCATTCCTGTGCCCCATAGATCCCTGTCAATCACAACATCAAACCATTCCTGCATCCCATAGATCCTTGTCAATCACAACATCAAACCATTCCTGTGTCCTAGAGATCCTTGTGAATCACAACATCAAACCATTCCTGTGTCTTAGAGATCCTTGTCAATCACAACTCAAACCATTCCTGCATCCCATAGATCCTTGTGAATCGCAACATCAAACCATTCCTGCATCCCATAGATCCTTGTGAATCGCAACATCAAACCATTCCTGCATCCCATAGATCCTTGTCAATCACAACATCAAACCATTCCTGTGTCCCACAGATCCTTGTCAATCACAACATCAAACCATTCCTGCATCCCATAGATCCCTGTGAATCACAACATCAAACCATTCCTGTATCCTATAGATCCTTGTCAATCACAACATCAAACCATTCCTGTGTCCCATAGATCCTTGTGAATCACAATATCACACCATTCCTGTGTCCTAGAGATCCTTGTGAAACACAACAAACCATTCCTGCATCCCATAGATACTTGTGAATCACGACATCAAAACCATTCCTGTATCCTATAGATCCTTGTCAATCACAACATCAAACCATTCCTGCGTCCCACTGATCCTTTTAAATCACAACATGAAAATATTCCTGCATCCTATGGATCCTTTTGTTTCTAACCCCTAGAACACAAATCATGCCTTGTTTCTAACCCCTAGAACAGAAATCATGCCTTGTTTCTAACCCCTGTTACACACAAATCATGTTTGTTTCTAACCCCTGTTATACAAATTAGGCATTGTTTTTGGATTTTCCCAACCAGTGTTGTTTTTACACTCTGTCAGACCAGTCTTACACCTTGTTTTCAGCCTCTGTCAAGAAAGTGTTGACTTTGTCTTAACCTATGACAAACCAGTATCACGCCCTTTTTTTCCCTTCTGTCAGACCAATATACGCCTTGTTTTTATTTTCTTTCAGACCAGTATTATATGCCTTGTTTTTATTTTCTTTCAGACCAGTATTATGCCTTGTTTTTAGCTTCTGTCACACCAGTATTATGCCTTGTTTTTAGCTTCTGTCACACCAGTATTATGCCTTGTTTTTAGCTTCTGTCACACCAGTATTATGTCTTTGTTTTTAGCCTCTGTCAGACCAGTATTATGTCTTTTGTTTTTAGCCTCTGTCAGACCAGTATTATGTCTTTGTTTTTAGCCTCTGTCAGACCAGTATTATGTCTTTGTTTTTAGCCTCTGTCAGACCAGTATTATGTCTTTGTTTTTAGCCTCTGTCAGACCAGTATTATGTCTTTGTTTTTAGCCTCTGTCAGACCAGTATTATGTCTTTGTTTTTAGCCTCTGTCAGACCAGTATTATGTCTTTGTTTTTAGCCTCTGTCAGACCAGTATTATGTCTTTGTTTTTAGCCTCTGTCAGACCAGTATTATGTCTTGTTTTTAGCTTCTGTCAGACCAGTATTATGTCTTGTTTTTAGCTTCTGTCAGACCAGTATTATGTCTTTGTTTTTATCTTGCGTTAGAGAGTGTTAGAACTTATTTCAACCTTCGTCAGACCAGTCTGTATTATTCTGCATATCTCTCAGTAAGCCGTACCTTCTAGAACAGACATTCTGCATCTCTCTCAGTAAGCTTTACCTTCTAGAACAGACGTTCTGCACATCTCTCAGTAAGCCTTACCTTCTAGAACAGACATTCTGCACATCTCTCAGTAAGCTTTACCTTCTAGAACAAACATTCTGCATCTCTCTCAGTAAGCCTACCTTCTAGAACAGACATTCTGCATCTCTCTCAGTAAGCCTTACCTTCTAGAACAGACATTCTGCATCTCTCTCAGTAAGCCTTACCTTCTAGAACAGACATTCTGCATCTCTCTTAGTGAGCCTTACCTTCTAGAACAGACATTCTGCATCTCTCTCAGTAAGCCTTAACTTCTAAAACAGACATTCTGTACATCTCTCAGTAAGCCTTACCTTCTAAAACAGACATTCTGCACATCTCTCTGTAAACCTTACCTTCTAGAACAGACATTCTGCACATCTCTCAGTAAGCCTTACCTTCTAGAACAGACATTCTGCATCTCTCTCAGTAAGCCTTACCTTCTAGAACAGACACTGGTTGCAAATGTTTGGAACTTGACCAATGACATCTTGTCCATCTCCTGTAGGAATGGTCACCTCCTCAGTGCTTGGTTCTTCATTCTGACGTAAGTCTCTTGAAGCTGACATGGTTCTGAAATTGAAAGAAATCAAGTTTCCAATAATTACTGATATCATTATGAACAGAGATTCAGGAACATTCTGGCCAGTATATATGATGAAACCATACTGAATGAAACACATGATAATCCACCATTTTATATAGGTCATTTTCAACCATTCTTTGACCAGAAACACAACATAGACTATCTTTTTTAGCCCCAGGCAGATAGTCCCATGTTTTCACTGTGAGAACCACGCAAACATTCAGTCAGTCCCATGTCTAAAACTACAAATACACATTCACTGATTCAGGCTCCGAAAGTACTGGATATGTGGATATGGTTGAATTTAAGATTGATTTACCTGTGGACACTTCTGTGCAAAGTGTACATCACACACTAATGTGTATCAAAGTCTTAACCCAAAACATGTAAATCCCATGAAGTATACTGTTTAAACAGAAGCTAGCGCAACAGTTTTTATGTAAGTAAAAATATTAAGTATTGCTGCTGTCAGTCTTGCAACCCTTTTAACATTCTGTACATTGTGGGTGTGCACACCCCCTCCTCCCCCATTTTCACTGAGTCAAGGCATATAAACTGTCACTTTCCATACATCATGAATGTGCACCCACCTTCCTATCCATCCTCTATTTGCACAGAGTCAATGCCCACTTACCCCCCACCTCCACTCCATTTGTATAGCGTCCAAGCACAAACCGTCATTTTCCATACACCATGGGTTAGTACATTCCCCCATTTTACATTATGGGTGTGTTCACACATTCTCATTTTTAGAGAGTCAAAGCACAAACTGTCACTTTCCATATGTCATGGGTTAGTTCATCCCCCCCCATTTTTATAAGTCAAGGCATAAATTGTCACTTTCCATCTACCTTGGGTAAGTATTCCCCCCCCCCCACCCATTTTTAAAGAGTCAAGGCACAAATTGTCACTTTCCATATATCATGGGTAAGTATACACACCCCCATTTCTATTAAGTCAAGGCACAAATTGTCACTTTCCATCCACCTTGGGTAAGTACACACACCCATTTTTAAAGAGTCAAGGCACAAACTGTCACTTTCCATACCCTGTAGGTGTGCTAATACCCCAATGTGCACAGACTCAAGGCTCAGTTCAGTTCAGTTCAGTGGTTATTTAATGTCTTTTCATGGCCAGATGATATTAGACACTTGTTAAAAAAATAAATACATATTAAAAAAAAAAAAAGGAAAAAAAGAGAAAGAAAAACCTTCATACTCAACTTCTTTAGTATTTGCAAAGCCACATCTGATATGTGCATATTTACATAAGTGAAATAGACTCAAGGCACAAACTGTCATTTTCCATACATTGTAGGTGTGCTCACATCCCAATTTGTATAGACTCTAAACTGTCACTTTCCACACACTGTGGGTGTACACACATCCCCATTTCTATAGAATCAAGGCACAAACTGTCAATTTCCAAACACCATGGGTGTATATCCCCCCATACATGCCTACCCCTAAAAATGAATTTCAGTAGCACTGATTTCAAATTTCAGTAGCACGGACTCAAAATCAGTAGCATTCATTTTTTTCTTTTGAAACACTTTGTGGAAAGAGTTGGTCAGGGTGTCATAATCAGCTCAACCTATGCATAGAATAAGACAAAACTTTACGCCATGTTTTAATTACAGAAAATGCGATGTGTCACAAATCACGCACTTTGTTTTTGAATCGTCAGAGTCCATTTCACAATGAAGGGAAATTTGCCACTGTATTTGTCCACGAACTTCTGTGACGGCTGACGCTTTTTTTGATGCAGCTTCATGGCATCACCAGCTGGCACATCCATTCGCTTTCTCTTTGTATAAGACGCCATGTTCATCAAAACTTTCAATTACTTCCGATATCCGGCTTAGTACTTCCGCTTTCAAAAGCATCGTTTGCTTGAATAACTGAGTTTAACGTCCATCTATAGCAGAAGCCGTTGGAGACATACACTATTCATCTGCTTGATGAAGACGGGGCTTTACGTCCCTTTTACCATTCGGTTTCTGCTTCTGCTTTCAAAAGCATCATCTGCTTCAACTCACAATCGTTTTAAGTAAATTTTGTTGAAAAAATCTTTTTACCGTAACAAAAAAATAAATTTCCGTTATCGCCATAACTACTTCGGTTTTTTTGTTAATTAAATTCAATTCTCTACATCTGCATTTTTTTCTTTAAAAAAAAAAAATGTCCCTTTTATCATGGGACAAGGGGGACAAAATTTTCCAACTGCACCAGTTACAGCATCAGTATGCTTCTTTCTGGAACAAGTTTGGATCTGGACTTATTGTTCATCTGGACTTGGCAGCAGTTGCAGGCAGCATCATAAGTTCCCAGCAGATGACCTTGCACCAAAAGGACAGCAAAGTCTTTACACAGGACTTGATCAGCTGATGGTTGAATGGATGCAGAGAAGGGTAACCCTGACCAGCCTGTCCATCCCACTAAGGAAAACATCCCAACATGCATGCAGGCCTTTACACTTGGCCACACCATCTGATACAACACAGAAGAAAAGGACGGCATCCGTCTGTCTCCAGAGACAATGGTGCTGTGCCGTGAATTAGTTTGCTGTGGAGTTATGCCCCTTACGTGGAGTTATGTCTTCAGCCTCCTGTGGCTGAAGAGCCCGATCCTTGAGCAGCACACTCTGTTGGTAGAAGAAAAGGAAAGGAAGAAACAATGAGAGTTTGAGCAGCGTATGTAAGAAGCCAAAACAAGGGAGAAGACAGCGAACAAGGTGGTGGTGGCACCACGACTGGCATGATGACAGAAGAAAAACCTTGTCAGCTTGCTTCAGCTGCAGTGCAGGTGCTTTCTTGAAGATCTGTCAGCAATGTGCAGACATCATGCAAAACCACAACTCTGAGCACACCAATTCAATGCAGAATGGATGGGAGGAGAGGGCACTGTAGAGACAGAGCACAGAGAGGAGTAAGGCAGGATGAGAGAAACACAGAGGAAGAAGAAAGGAGAGAAGGGGTTGGGGAAAGGGGTGAGAAAGGAGTGGCCATGAGAAAGGTAAAACAACATATTTCAAACTCATGCTTATGTCCAGGGTGTTCACTGACTTTAGGAATGTTAAATATATGGTAGTTTTGTTTTTGTTCAGATTTTGTTTTCTTCTCTTGATTTTTATGATGGAAGGCGAAAGGTGGAGAGTGGGGGAACAAGACAGGGGAGGGGTGGTGGTGGTATGTGTGTGTGGAGTGAGGGAGGGGAAGAAGGGGGAGAGCATACTCTGTGACCTTGAAGTTAAATGAATGTGAACTCTCCAGCCCAGCCCCCCCCCCCCCTCCCCCTCCCCGAAAACATGGTTCCTATGCACTCCCAAGAACAAAATTCAAGGAGATTTCAAAGGGGGGGGTGTCTCTTAAGGCTACAATACTTGCATAAAAATTGAAAAAAAAATAAATGGCAGTTTGATTTTTCTGCGTTCAGGTTGATGAAAAAAATATTTAAAAAACAAAATTACAAACATCATCCCGATCCTGGATTGTCATTTGCTAATAACCAAGGGAAATAATTTGCAACTTCACCAAAATTGATGAAGTTACCAATGATCTCCATTGGTTTTACAGCAGACAATCCAGGATCGCGACAATGTTTGTAAAATATTTTTGAAATAATGTTTCATTAACCTGAACGCAGAAAAATCAAACTGCCATTTCTTTTTGCCACATTAAAACTTTGAAGCCGATGGCTTGATTTTCAAAGGTTTTCAAGGTTTAGTCAACAGAACCACATTGATTTTCAAAGGTTTTCAAGGCCTTGAAATTTGCTGTCAGAATTCAAGGAGTTTCAAGGAGCCTACGAACCCTGAAAAAAAAAAAGGTCAGTACAGCCTTGGAAAGCAGCTCAGTTATCTCCATTGTATCACTTCAAGTGCTCACTCTGCCTGTACATGCGCATGTATGTATGTGTGTGGAGGGGAGGTGCAGGTATGGGTATAAGTGAGATTGACTGTGCGTGAGAATAAATGTGTGTGTGTGTGTGTGTGTGTGTGTGTGTGTGTGTGTGTAAGTGTGCGTGTGTGTGTGTGTGTGTGTGTGTGTATGTGTACGTGCGTGCGTGCATGCACATGTGCACATGCATACATGCATGTGTGTGTGTGTGTCACTGTGTGTGTGTGTGTGTGTGTGTGTGTGTGTGTGTGTGTGTGTGAGCATGCATACAAGGAATGTTGATTTTGTATAAGAGCAAAATCAAGCGACACACCAAACCATCAATTTTGTTTTGAAGATTTGAACTGCTGATCTTTCTAGAAGTTATTCCTCCTGATTTTAATCACTCAATTTTGTTTGTGTACACACCAGCATGCTTTTTCTCTTAAGTACATACATGCAAACACATGCTAACACACAGACAGAAAGACACACATACAGAAATGTGCACGCATGGAAAGAAAGAAAAGTGATCACAAACTGTAAGTGAAAACAGTGACCAAGAGTTCAATTTTATTGTTACGTGTAACGGACTTTCTCAAAAAAAAAAAAAAAAAAAAAAAAAAAAAAAACTCAACTCCAAAAATCTAAAAAAACAAAATAATACAAAACAAAGTGGTGTACGAACAATGAGAATGTATAAAAAAAATTTGGTGTTGTGGACACACACACTATGTATGGAAAGGAAAACCTTGATAACATCCATATAAAAGTATGAAGGTGTGGACACTTGTGATGTACAAGACATGGTGGTGATAAAGTACATCCAATTCAATTTTCAGGGACTACTAGCTGACCACAAGGAGCAGCGTCAGAGCTGTCAGCTCATCAAAGTCCATTCTCTGAACAGAGACATGGTGGTAATAAAGGACATCAAAGTCCATGCTCTGAACAGAGACATGGTGGTAATAAAGGACATCAAAGTCAATTCTCTGAACAGAGACATGGTGGTAATAAAGGACATCAAAGTCAATTCTCTGAACAGAGACACAGTGGTAATAAAGGACATCAAAGTCCATTCTCTGAACAGAGACATGGTTGTAATAAAGGACATCAAAGTCCATTCTCTAAACAGAGACATGGTGGTAATAAAGGACATCAAAGTCACTGCTCTGAACAGAGACATGGTGGTAATAAAGGACATCAAAGTCAATTCTCTGAACAGAGACATGCTGGTAATAAAGGACATCAAAGTCCATTCTCTGAACAGAGACATGGTGGTAATAAAGGACATCAAAGTCAATTCTCTGAACAGAGACATGGTGGTAATAAAGGACATCAAAGTCAATTCTCTGAACAGAGACACTGTGGTAATAAAGGACATCAAAGTCCATTCTCTGAACAAAGACATGGTGGTAATAAAGGACATCAAAGTCACTGCTCTGAACAGAGACATGGTGGTAATAAAGGACATCAAAGTGAATGCTCTGAACAGAGACATGGTGGTAATAAAGGTCATCAAAGTCCATTCTCTGAACAGAGACATGGTGGTAATAAAGGACATCAAAGTCCATTCTCTGAACAGAGACATGGTGGTGATAAAAGCACATCAAGTCAAGTCTCTGAACAAAGACATGGTGGTAATAAAGGACATCAGTCAATTCTCTGACCAGAGACATGGTGGTAATAAAGGACATCAGTCAATTCTCTGAACAGAGACATGGTGGTAATAAAGGACATAAAGTTAATTCTCTGAACAGAGACATGGTGATAAAGCACATCAATGTTAATTCTCTAAACAGAGACATGGTGGTAATAAAGGACATCAAAGTCAATGCTCTAAACAGAGACATGGTGGTGATAAAGCACAAAGTCAAGTCTCTGAACAGAGACATGGTGGTGATAAAGCACATCAAAGTCAAGTCTCTGAACAGAGACATGGTGGTAATAAAGGACATCAAAATCCATTCTCTGAACAGACACGGTGGTAATAAAGGGCATCAAAGTTAATTCTCTAAACAGAGACATGGTGGTAATAAAGGACATCAAAGTCAATTCTCTGAACAGAGACATGGTGGTAATAAAGGACATCAAAGTCCATTCTCTGAACAGAGACATGATGGTAATAAAGGACACTGAGAAACCGTCACACTAACCTAAATGTGGAGCAGACATGGAGCGAAGGCTACAGCTGAGATGTTGGAGTGAGGTGGTTACATCTGGACAGTTCCATTGGAGCAATCTGTAGTCCAATTCAGAGCCTGCATTGTTTGACCGACACTGACTGGGGCCATACTCACAGCAGGAAGTGTTGGGCTCAGGTCAGAGGTTGGTGAGTGCCTTTTAACAGGTATGCATCACTCTCTGTCTGAAAAACCAATCGAGACTGACTCCTGTGTTATTAAAAACAAGTAAAATACAAATGACCCCCCAAAAAAGATGTTAAGTGGTGCAGATTTAATGTACTTTTCAGTACAGACAAGAAAATGTTCAACAATACATCTTCCTCTGACGTAACATAAAACAGACATCAACAAAATAAAAAGCACAAACAATACTTCTCTGATAGCTGTCAGCATCAGAATCAATGCATTCTCATGCTGACAGCTATGATGGAAATATTGTTTGGTGCAGTGGCAATCATGTTTTCACTTGTACCTATCATTCTCTCTCCTCATTCCCCTACACACACGCACACACACACACACACACACACACACACACACACACACGCATCTGCGTACAACACACACTGAACGCAGAGGATAAATGGAATAAGTTACCACCAGACAGTCTGATTCATGCACACAAACATAAGAAAAAAGTGATGTACTGCATTGTAAAAAGTGTGTAAAAAACAAACTAAAAACGAATCTGATGCAATCTACATGATAATAATTCATAGAGTGTGGATCTGTGAAATCAACAACATAAAAACAAAAAGTATCAACACTTTTTTCTTTTTAACAGTGTCCACAGCACAGAAGTAAAAAGCATCAATGTTTTTTCTTCTGACAACATATATGTCTCTCAGAGTCAGACCTTCGCAGTATGAACAGACGAGTCACGATGCTACAAAAAAAAAAGGTTATTTATCTACTGCAGATTACAGCCTTGATATGGCTCTTCAAAGCTGGCTGAACTGTAAACAACATGAACTGAATAAACAAACACAAAAAAAACCTTGATATGGCTCTTCAAAGTTGGCTGAACTGTAAACAACATGAACTGAATAAACAAACACAAAAAAACCTTGATATGGGTCTTCAAAGTTGGCTGAACTGTAAACAACATGAAGTGAATAAACAAACACAAAAAAACCTTGATATGGCTCTTCAAAGTTGGCTGAACTGTAAACAATATGAACTGAACAAACAAATACAAAAAAAACCTTGATATGGCTCTTCAAAGTTGGCTGAACTGTAAACAACATGAACTGAATAAACAAACACAAAAACCTTGATATGGGTCTTCAAAGTTGGCTGAACTGTAAACAATATGAACTGAATAAACAAACACAAAAAAACCTTGATATGGCTCTTCAAGTTGGCTGAACTGTAAACAACATGAACTGAATAAACAAACTGAATAAACAAACACAAAAAACCTTGAAATGGCTCTTCAAAGTCGGCTGAACTGTAAACAACATGAACTGAATAAACAAACACAAAAAAAACTTGCCCATTCATGATTTTCAAGAAGCAGTTGAGACTTATCTACAATGTCAGATTCTGATGAGAAAAGTTTTTTTGTGTGTGTGTGTGTATGTGTGAGTGCATGTGTACGCGCGTGCATGCATGCATGCATGCGTGCGTGTGTGTGAACTTCTGATGTGAAAAAAAGGGGGCTTTCAATGTCAGCCCCATTAGCTGCAGTCAAGTGTAATCTTGACTTCTGTGCCCAGGCAAAACATTATTATTTTTTTACCATGGAGCACAGTACACTCAGTGGAGGAGGTGATATCCTCCACCCCTCCATATCCCCCCTCCCTCCATCCCCCTTGTCTTTTTTCTATCCTCTCTGACATCAGGTAAGTCCTGATATCCCAAGCGGCCTCCAACTCAACTCATCCAGAACTTTCCCCTTCTTAGTGATGAAACAGCGTGAACCAAAACTCAGCTTGAACTGTGTGAAATTAATGTGAATATTTCACCCTTATATAACCAAGTAAAGTTGAAGTGTGAAAGTGCACTCGACTGGTGACAGTTCTTTGTTATTCAATCAGTATTGAATGTTTCAGCTTCCGTCTGTCTCTTGGAGCTACAAGTACTTCTAAGAGTACAAACCTAAGGAAACTTATCCCTGAGCCGCTATTCAGTATTTCAACAGTCCCAAGTGAAAAACAAACATTTTTTTTCAATGAGTAGAACTGGAAAGTTGCTCTTTCCATAACTAGTAAGAGAGAGGGTTGAGGTGAAATGTTACCATAACTCTAATAGAGAAAACATTCCCAGTCCTTCCCCTGGGGGACACACCGACCCACCCCCAAGTCACATCACAGCATTATTCCCTATCTAGAGTCCCCTTCAATATAATTTACTCACATACCTGTGTGGTTACGCTTGCAACACAATTTATGTTAAAAATCAAGTTTTAAAAAAAATTAAAGACATTTGGAGTCAATGTCCACATCTTTGAATGTTTTAGTATCTGGTGTTCATTTTATCTGTACAGAAAACATATTCCATATCTGTGCCATTATGTTAGGAAGTGAATTTTTTCCTTGAATTAATATCACAGTGACCTATAAGTATTATTTTGTTATTAGAATCACTTGTTTTATCATAAACTGTTATCTGAGAAACCTTGCTTATATTTTTGTTATTCAAGATTTCATATGAAGATTATGAAGATTTCACAGGTTTCAGTTAAATCACCTCTTATCTTCTGCCTGTAAAAGAATGTAGATTGAGGTACTAAAGCCTGTCATCATGATTGATTCCATAACAACTTGACCCTAAATTCTATTCTGAGGTTCACTTCACCACGTAAAAACAACAGCCTGCTGGAGCCCTGCCTGTACCAGAGTGTGTGCATGTGTGTGTGTGCGTGCGTGCGTGCGTGCGCGTGCGTGCGTGCGTGCGTGTGCGTGTGTGTGTGTGTGTGTGTGTGTGTGCACGTGTGTGTGTAAAAAAGACAATCTGTTGACAGTGTTTTGGACCAACACAAAGATGTTTTTGATGGAGAAACTGGACAGTCTGAAAGAGAACTTCACCTTCAGACAGACAAGGAATCAAATCCAGTCAAAATGCCCAGCAAAAAATGGTTGCTGTCTGTGAGAAAGAAAGAAAAAGATGAACTGAAAAGACTTGATGAGTTGGGAGTTGTCAGTCGAGTGGATCATCAACTGACTGGATCAGTAGCCTAGAGTAGTAATGAAATCCAACAGGAAAATCATAATGTACATTGATCTAAAGCCTTTGAACAAAGCACTCAACAGAAATGAATATCCAACTCCAACACTGGATGATGTTCTATCCAAATTTAAGAACATTCTCATTCTCAATCAATGCCTTTGTCCTTGCACTGAACTCTGAAGCGATCAAAGATAAGTGAATTTTCACTGTTCTATTCGTTTGTGTCTTACCTGAAGAAGACCTATGAGGTCAAAACGTCTTGTGTTTTGTCTTGTGACTCGTTTGTCCATGTTTCTCTGGGCGGCTCGCTAATTTATTTATGACAAATTTAAGAAAGCAAAATACTTTTCACACTGTGATTTGAAGAATGGGTTTTGGCATGTAGAACTTAATGAAAGGAGGAGCTACCTGAAACATTTGAAACCCCTTTTGGAAAGTAAAAGAGGAAAGGGAAAAAAAAGCCATCTGGGATATCTGTGGCCCCTGAAGGATTTCAGAGAACTGATCAGGAACTCGCTGATCTGCCAGGTGTGGTCACTGTACATGATGACATCATCCTCTGGGGAGAAGGCAATTCAGGTGAACAAGGTGGGGGAATCATAATGAACATGTGGAGCTACTACTGCACAGATATCATGAAAAAAGAAACAAAACTGAACAAGGAGAAAGTGGAACTGAAGCAGAGATCACCTATCTTGCACACATTTCAAGAGGACTCAAACCAGATTTAAAAAAAAAACTGCAGCAGTTCAACAGCTACCAATTCCAGAATCAAAGCAGGATGTCTAGAGATTGCTAGGAGTTGCGGGTCATCTCCAAAAGTTTGATCCTTACCTATCAGAGGAAGCAGCCTGGATGAGAAAACTATTGAAAAAAATATTCATTTAAAATCAGATCATGATGTGCACAGAAAATCACTGAGAAAAGTTAACTTTGATCCTGCTGAGAAAACCCAATTTATCACTCTTCAGAGTGACGCATCAGCTCAGCTTACGGCTTCTGTGCACCGTGGTCAGCCGATGCAATATGCATCCCAAGCCTCATCACTGTCAGAACCTAAAATAATAATAATATGATAAAAAAATAATAATAATCATAATAATATAATGAAAATACGTCTAAATTGAAAAAGAAATGTTATAGTTTTTGGTCTTGACAGAGTTGAAAGATAAGTCTCTGGAAGCAAAATCACAGTGTAGTGAGACCAAAAGCCATTGAAAGTGGTCAACAAGAACAGTCTGAGTATGAGGAGGTCTACAAAAAAGGAACTGAAATGTATCTGGCAGACACAGTGAGCAAAGCTGTGAGTGGGAAACTTGAAAAACAATGAGCCACAAAGAACTGATTTTTTGCACAACATCAAGACATGGATATTACGCAGGAACTATCAGTCTGAGAAACGATGATGGATAACTTGCAACAGATAACAATGAGGAGGAAAATATGAACCAGCTGATTAAAATCATCCTGGAAGAATGGCCAGATGAGAAAAAAAATCTTTTCTTTTCCTTATAGTTTGCAAGTGAACTTCCCTTTCCAAGATGAGCTGCCCGTGCAAAACAGAGTGATTTTCAAAGCAAACAGAGCCATTATTCCAAAACAAATAAAAAACAATTTCTTGCAGAAAAAAATGCATGCAAGTCATGCTAGCATTCAGGGATGCATTAAAAGAGGAAGAGAAGTAGCATACTGACCGAAGATGAATGCTGACCTTGAAAATTTTGTAAAAAGACTGCCACACATGCCAAGAATTTCGCAGGAGTCAGCAGAGTGGAGAAGATGGATACCTGACACTGCTGGAGCTGTGAAATGCGCTATCAGAAATTCTTGGCAGTTCACCAACCCAGAGACTGTTCTCAAGAAAGCAAGAACAGAGCTGCCTATGACCAGATTCATACCGAAACCCTCAGTCAAGCAAGTTGCAGATGGACTTCATGCTAGAAAGAAAAACAGGCAAGATACTACAACCATAGAACTATAGAACTTACCAACCTGAGGCCTGGACAAATTGTTCAGTTCCAACCTCCTGGCTCCAAAAGATGGTAGAAGCCCAAGTTGAAAAACAAGTGGGTCATACAACACACACTGAAGATGGACAAAGATTAAGGCAAAATTGGCGTGGCATCTGAGAAACAAGAGAGGAAAACAAGCCAGTGTCTGAACCACAACCAGTCAAAAGAACAATCATATTCTATCCCAACAGAAAGTCATATCTGCTTGCCTGTTCATCAAAAGGAAGGAGCAAATCAGACAATGCTGCACTGGACGGGGATCAGTCCAGACAGAGAATAAACATGCCACACAGACAGCCTATGCCAGGGAGCAGATGCAACAACAGATAGGGCGAGAGAAGAGACAAATCTGAGAAACAGAAATGTGGCCCCGTAACCACCTAGGATGGTGGCTGGCTACCACCATCATGACGATGGCAATGGCCCAGGACAACACATGAACATGCAGTTTATTCAAGAGAATGTTGTTGAAAAAATACCACAACATTCAAAACCAAGACGCACTCGATGCGAACGCAGCGTGAAAACATCTGCCTACCTGAAAGACTACGTTTAGTCGACTAAAAAACAATTGAAAACAAATACTGTGTTGAAATGTATTTAACTTACCTTCGTTTCCTTTCTTCTTCTTCTTCTCTTGAGCAACCAACATCAACTTTTTAATGGCTACTGTCACTTCTGGGATGAAGCATGCTTGCAAAATACATAAATAAATAAACATAACATAAAATAAAATAAAATAAAATAAAATATTCCTGTAAATTAGTCCATAGCAGCTTCAGTTATTTTGCACTGTGATTCTCACTGCTAAGAACATGTGTTAACGATTCAGTTTAGTTTTAAAGTTTTTTTGTGTTTTTTTTTCTCCTTGTAACTTGTAAGGCAGAATGATGTGACGTGTTTGGTTTCGTCTGCTACTGGCGACAAACTCAACAAGAGTGACTTCCCTTGAAATAGCAGACTGATGTAAACACATTTTATCGATGCACTGAACTTGTGAGCCAATCTCAAATTAGACCAGCCCACCAAATCCAAACATAATTTTTCCTATATATATTCTCTGCTAAAAACACCGACTCACCAGAAGATTTTATACTTCCAGTGTTTCAAAAACATGATCAAGCCTAAAATTAGCCCACGGTTGATATTCAGTCGTAAGAACTGCATAAATCGTCTCCATCCTCACATGGTTTACCACAAACCTGTCAAGCGTGGAAAAGATTCATGTTTTAATTTACCTTTGGCATGAGCTACGTTGCCTGATATGTTTTTATTCTGCCTAGTCCTGAAATATTTCCGGCTATTTTTATTAGGCCTACCCCAGAAGATGATCAATTGATTGAAAGGAATTTACACTGTTAAAAGAAACTTTCTCACTTATCCCATTAAGCTTCTCTTCGTCATAATTTTCTCTTCCAGGAGTCGTGGGGTGGACAATGTCAAAAACGGCTACTGTTGAAAATGTGTCTGTTTCAACACTGAGGAGGAGGTCGAAAACATGGAGCAGTGAGAGGAGGCCCAGGCCTTGTTGTCGACATTGAAACCGAAACTTACCTCTGTGACAGGGAGTGAGATCGGCAACGAATTGAAATGGAGCATTTCAAACGAAAATCTTCCAACACGGTCTAACTGGCCCCATAGAACTATCTAGTATGCCACTAATGCATAATATTCCCTATCAACACTGCTGTTTTAAAAACAGAGCTTGCTGTTGTCAAAGTTCTTCAGCCCAGAGAAGAATGGTGACTGCCATTTGCGCATGCGCAATGTTCCTTCCATTTGCAGGGGAAAAAAGTAGTCTCGCTTAATTATCGTAATCAAGTAAATGTCCACATAAGTTGCAATCTGGGCTTTCATTAATTCTTTTTTTTTTTTATATGTATACATTTTAACCCAAGTCCATAGACCTTCGTCCACAGGTGACAAAGACCAAGCGCGATCAGCCTCGAAAAGTTCAAATATGATGCGTGACCATTGTCACGAAAAATGAAAATGCGCAATCCATACTGAAAAAATAAAAATCTAAAGAAAACAAGAAAAGACTAGGGCATCTAAAAAGCCGCGAGGCTTACTACGCCCTAAAGTTCAAGTTCAAGTTCAAGTTCGAATCTCTCTCCTCTCTCTCTCCCACACACATACGCACATACACACACACACTTTCTCTTACTCTCACTCACT
>JADBJO010022688.1:0-17500 GCA_016801955.1 Conus betulinus
TAAATCTGGGCGCAGACAATAACTCATCAGTCTGTGCACTGATGTCGGGGGAACAGTCACGAACAAGGCATGGAAGTGACATTTTGATTTATGAGCTTTCAATCATTCCTCCTCCTCCTCCTCCTCCTCCCTCCTCCTCCTCCTCCTCCACCTTATTGTTCAGTCTGAATACGTCTGTGTGTGTGTGTGTGTGTGTGCGCGCGCGCGCGCGCGCGCGCGCGCGTGTGTGTGTGTGTGTGTGTGTGTGTGTTGTGTGTGTGTGTGTGTGGAGTGTGTATGTGTGTGTGTGAGATAGAGAGAGAGAGAGAGAGAGAGAGAGAGAGAGAGAGAGAATCACAGTGTGTGTGTGTGTGTGTGTGTGTGTGTGTGTGTGTGTGTTGGTGTTGCGCATGTTTTAGAAGATGATTAATTTTGTTAAAACTTGTAAAAGGGCCCTGTAGCCTACATTGTTGGATGGGCGCTAGAGAAATAGTTCTCAGTAGTAGTAGCAGTAGTAGTAGTAGTAGTAGTAGTAGTAGTAGCACAAAGGCGGAAAGTGTAGAGGGCTGTCGATGAAGCCCACAAGGTCTTCAGCTGGCCAGACGCAACATGAGCCATTCCAGTCCCTTGTTTGGGAAGGGAGAAGACAGATTTTGGAAACAGACACTACATGTAACCTGCCTGGAAAAGTGAGAACTAGATGCAAGATTTTGTTATTATTGTTCAATCGATAGAGTTACACTTGGACAGGGGGACGTTTTCGGAAGAATTGTCCATGTTAATGGTGAACATGTTAAGTTAATCTAGAATCAATTTTCGAAAGCAAACACACGAAAAAAAAGAGAGAAGTTTTGAACGTGGATTACTGAGGCCAAATGAGACACACTAAGCTAGCCATGCTGCCAGACCACTTATTGACAGATCGGAGGATCGGAACGTGGGTTCCTACAACTGACTAGACAATCTTCATGTTCCATCAGGCGAGGTGTGTTCCTAAATACCAGATCACCTCAACTGTGTAGCCGTAAAGATAAGGAAAACATGGTTCGGAATAACGACTAGGCTACAAAATGGTTAGGACCCTTAAAAAGAACAACAAAATCAAATGTGTTACCCGTGAAATTCGTATTTCACTCGATCTCATAACAATTCTTTGCAGATCTTTCATTCTTTTGGTAGGGAAGCCTGGCACCTGTATCTGCTTGTATGGGAGCTCAATATCTGGTTTCGTGATCGCCGGCAGGGGGGTTAAAGGAACATTGAAAATTCGTGTGCATCAGGTTCCTCTTATCTTATGAGGGGAGCATGTGCGCATCCAGAGTACAACGAACACACAGGGACCACGGGGACACAGGACATCCAACAGGACACACTATATAGAAAGTATTATATATATACATTCGGGGGCGACGAATATAATTAGCAATATCTATAGATGAGTAGATTTCATTATTAAACAAATTCTGCTCTTATTCTTGACTGCCGAAATAGACAAAATGCTGGGAGATACAAAGAAGACAAGGCGCTTTGTCGGTATTCCAATTTTCTTGGCAGTCCATGGCGACACCACCTTCTCTATAAAGTTGCTGGAATATGATTCATTACTTATTCTTTGGAATTTTATTTTTATTGCCACTTTAGAAGGTCCCTTGCAGATCGTCCCAAGAACTGGCTCCTCAGCACTTTGTCTTAATAGAGTTATCTTTTATGATCAGGCTGCCACACGCACATATAGCGTGTTTTGCCTGTCATTTCATCATGATTTTCTTTTGCTCTATAGTGACGGTACCTTGGTTTTTGTTTGTTTTTGTTGTTTGTCTTCTTTGTTACCTCAACAAACAACACAGTATTGCATACCACCTTTTGTTTCTGAGTATAGGGCCTTTTTCGTAAAACGACGAAAGGCAGAGAGGAATCAAGTTACCACTTCCGCCGGTCACTGCGCGAGACGAAGACGGGTTTTCGACACATACCGGTAGTCTGATCCAGACTAGACTTCTGTGATGATGAGTTTCCTCCCCCATTAGAGATTGTGCCCTCCCCCTTGCAGACAAACCTTGAAGCGGTGCAGGGAGCTCATATTTGGAGAGACAGGGCTTCCTTTTTCACAGACGAAGAAGTTGCACCCACTACCAGGTCACCCATCACTGGATACCGAACAGACAGTGGAAGTACGCACCTCGCAGATCGGAATGCCGCATAGATGCTACAACAGCCAACGAGAAATAGGAGAAGAAGAGCAGAATGAGTCGGGACAAAAGCAAAAAAGGGACGCCAACGAGAAACAGAGGGTGCAACTTCAAACGCCGCACGTATCAGAGACAAGTCAGCCTAATAAAGTGAAGGACCATAACAACAAAAAAGGGTAGCAATGATGGGAAGAATAAAAGAAAAAATGAAGAAACAAAAACACAGGTGGAAAAAAAAAAAGAAGGTACGAAAGAGAAGAAAAGCCAAGAGAGATCGAAGGGACCAGGGGATCTCTAGGTGAAGGAGATGGAAATATGGCAAGAAAGAACAGGCCTAAAACTCGCAAAGTGGGATGCAGACGAGGTATAATGGAATGATAAGCTAGACTCCTCTAATGACGAGATGAACAGCTCGAAAAACGAGCTCCACAGAAAACGAAAAGTGAGCCCACAAAATGAGATTCGCAGACAATCGGAGAAACATCCGTGACTTCTAACCTCTGGCTTGAAGGCATAAGCGGAGAAGGAAAAAAAACAAAGCAGAGGAGCAGAGGAAGAAAACGAGCCAAAAAAGCAAAGGAGACGAGAGGAATAGATCAGTAACGCCTATTAACGGGTGGGAAGAACGACAGGAACGATCAAAAGAAGACCTCCAGAGACATGCAAACAAATATAGCGACATTGTGGGGGAGCAAGGACCGCCGACAAGAAAAAACAATCGATAACACACACAAGGGCTAGGGAGGAGCACAGAGAAAACAAAAGGGTAAAACAAAAAAACAGACCAAGATAAAAATGCTACCAGAAGGTCTCGATGTAAAGAAAAATCTTTATGCTATATGGAAAGAGTATAAGAGTGCTCATAAAAGCTTACTTTCTCCCTTCGTACTAAACTTATTTGTTGTGTCTTTCATTGTGTGTTTTGTTCGTCATGTAATGTATGTGAAACTTTTCTCATATCACGCTATAAAAAAAAACACTCGTTCAAAGACAGCTCATACATATAAAAAAAAAGAAAAAAGAAAGTGTTTTTATTAAAGTATTTTGGTGTTTTTATTTTTGGTTCTTTTTTAATTTTTTTTTTTTCACTTATCATCTCTCTCCGTCCTCCCCCCTCCGTGCCTAGGCATAAACTCCCAGAAAATCCTCGTTAAGGGCAATCAATCCTAACCTTTCGTCCCCCTTTTCTTTCTCCACTCTTTCCCTCCCCCATCCCCCGCCTCCTTTTTTTTCCTTTTCCCCCTCCCAACCCTCTCCCCTCTCTTTTTTTTTCTTTTTTTTTTTTTCCTTCTCTTCCTCCCTCCCTCTGTCCTTATCTCTCCCCTTTTCCTTTTTCCCCTCCCTCCTTCCTTTCTCTCCTCCATTTTTTTTCCTTTCTTTATTTCTTTTTATTTCCTTCCTCCTTCCCCTCTCTCTTTCCCTCCTCCATCTTCCCCCTCTTACTCCTCCCTTCATCGTGTAGCCCCCCCCCCCCCCCCCCCTTCCGTACGACCTTCCCCCTCCACACTCTCCTCTTTCCCCCCCCCGTTCTCTTCTCCTCCCTACCCTCCCCCCATTTTTTTTACTCCTTTTCTTTCCCCACCTAGCATACCACAGCATAAAAACCCTCCTTCACCACCAGCACTGATGAAGCACATGATACGTTCTTAAGACTTTCTGGCGGGACTGTGTGTCTGGAAGACCCAGCCGTGAGAAAATTCACCATTGACGGATCATCAGGTCAGCTCCATGCTTTCAGTCCAGTTGATCAGAGAATACAGGGATAAGGCAGTGTGCATTCCAGGGTCCTCTGTCCACTATAGTATGACAGATACTATCATGCTGAAGTTTGACATGTGTTATAGAAATTATTGTCCCAGGAGAAGAACGTCCATCTCATTGTCCTTTTCTGCCGTTAAGCGGTTTGAAAGGCAGCATCTAGAACTGCAACGCATTGATTTGTCTAAGACTGCTGGTGAGTTAATAATGTGATTGATTGTTAAAAATAGACATCTCTCTCTCTCTCTCTCTCTCTCTCTCTCTCTCTCTCTCTCTCTCTCTGAATACACGCTCACACACACCCACACTCCCACACACACACATATACATATATATATATATATATATATATATATATATATATACATATATATACAATTAGAAGAAGAAATTTCTATAGATGAGGCTGGCTATGCACTTAAACAGATGAAAAACAATAACAGCCCTGGATCACACGGATTTACTGTTGAGTTATTCAAATTGTTTTGGCCATCACTTGCGATATTTGTTGTCCGATCCTTAATGAAGGATTTAAACCAGGCGAGTAGTCCACCGCACAGAAGGAAGGAATAACAATCTGTATTCCGAATGGGGATAAACCTCGGGATGCCATTTTAGAGGCCAATACTCTGTTAAGTGTTGTTTATAAGATAGGGTCAGCATGTGTTGTGAATAGACTAAACATGGTTCTTCCAAGTTTGATCAATGAAGATCAAACAGTTTTTTTTTTTTGGCCAAGAGATATATCAGAGATATATCAGAGATAATGTCAAGTTAATCTATACCTTAATTGACTACTTACAAATACACCAACTGTCTGGTTTGCTTTTATTCTTAGATTTCCAGAAAGTCTTCAGTTCACTTGACTGGGGATTCATGAATAAAGTACTTGTAGCCTTCGGTTTTGGACCAGATATACGTAAATGGATAACTATTTTCTAAAATGATATTAAGTCAACTGTTCTTGTGAATGACCAGGCATCTGGACAGTTTCTTGTAGGTCGTGGGTGCAGGCAGGGAGACCCAGTTTCACCATACATATTCGTTTTGTGTGTGAAATCCTTGCCATTATGTTGAGAGATAATAGAATTATCAAAGGGATCCAAATTAACGATACAGACACACAACAGTTCATAACATGCAAACGATACAGAAATTATGCTTGAAAGTGACAATTTGTCTATTGAGGAAACTCTGATTACAGTTGATAGGTTTGGGAGAAAATCAAGTTTGATATTAAACACAGAAAAAAGTGCTATATGGCTCGGAAGCAGGAAAACCTCGACTATTCGCTACATGCAACATGTACGTATTCAGTGGAATCCACCACAATTTAACATCCTGGGTATCTTGTTTACCAGCAGCCTTTCTGACTGTTCCGAAATAACACAGAGGCTAGATTTGTTGAAATAAGAATGTTATAAGGTATGATTAATGAGACAGATTAATCCACTAGGCAGGGGTGTCTGTTTTGAGAACTTTAATCTTGTCCAAACTAACTCATCTCTGGATTCTACTTCCAAATCCTCCCAATGACGTGATTAATGCTATTCAAAACTCAGTCTTTCGATTTGTTTGGGATAGAAAATTGGACGGTATAAACAGAAAAAAAACGGCGATTAAAAACATAACGAATGGAGGACTTGCTATATATGCATGAAAATTGCATGGATTAGAAAAAAAAAATATTGTCTCGCAAGTGGAAAAGTATTACTCTGGCAAGCTGTCGAAGTTCTTGGTATGATGTACTTCTGTAAAGATAACATTTATCATACCCAAACCGTTCCTGCATCTTTTTCGCTCAATAACACAAAAGTTTTTTCATCAAATGTGGCGATTGTCACTTTTCTAGTACTTCTATCATAAGACAATTTTTGGGGGTACATTTTCGTATCTCTTAGTGATGGTCCGAATTTCTTATTCGCCAAATCTACAAAACGTTTGTGGGGGTTTGTATAATCCAGCCACAATTCTTATTGTGTAATAAAACCCTCCCCTTCAATAATCTGGTAATCAACTAACATTCATTATTTGTCCTTACGTTTAATAACTAGTACTAGTACTCGGTTGAATTCCTGATGATCCCACTTGTAGCTATCTGCAACCTCAATAACCCATGTTATTTTAGTATAAAAATGACTGGCGTTGTGCTCAGATACTGGTCTAAAGAACCACTACTCAAAAGAGTCAAATAGCCAATGTCCAAGTTCATTTCACCGAAAAGGACTATATCAAAATCCAATCAGTGAAATGGACTATCTCAACACGCCATTCCCAAAACCCCGTGGTTATCTCCCTGCCTTCAGTAACTGGGTCAGTCAATCTATGAATGAGTATTAGTCGTAGCGCTCCGAGCATGATTATAATCATGTGCCCCCCGTCTACTACTCACCACTATCATCACAACATAGTTCAACGGTCAATCTTACTACGATAGTATGGTCCGTTTCTTTCCTTTTTAAAACGATCATCATCATAGCCATCATCATTGTTATCGCGGTTGTTATTGTTGCTGATGCTGTCGTTTTGGTCTTTGTTGTTGTTATCATTATTGTTATTAACGATCAGTAATAGCTGTGTTATCTCTTAAATAATTATACGTTCCCCACAAATAATCAAATGCTTACACACACACACACACACACACACACACACACACACACACACACACACACACACACACACACGCCCATATAGACAGTTATATATATACATAAACTTATATACGTACGTACATATGCGCACACATGCGTACGTATATGCATGCAGGGGCATGCTCACAGAAGCCCACAGATCACACCCCCATACATATGTGTATGCATTCTGCCATCATGAGCAATCTGTAGCAGGACTGATGGGGTTCCATCGCCTATTTTTCTCGCTCGCTTGACACACAAGTTTTTTTTTCTCACAAGCCCATAAAACTGCACAGTGGCATCAACATCTACTTAAAGGTAGTACCACTGGCTTTTCGGGGAGGGAGAGGAGAACGCCTGCCTATGCAAACTTGAACTCTTGACACCAGAACTGGAAATGTAAAGGTTAAAAGCTTACAACTTAATACAGCTGGAAACAAAATATCCTGATGTGAGAGAACGTCCTTCTACACCCATTCTCCTGAATTTCCCTCCTTTTAGTGATGTCTACTCTCTTGAATTTCCCTCCCTTTAGTGTTGTCTAGTATCCTAAATCTCCTTCCCTTTAGTATTGTCCACTCGTATTTGAAAACATATCGTACAGCTGAATGTCATGTTGAAGTCACCCGAATTTCCCTCACTTTTGTGTTGACTACTCGTATTTGAAAACATAGCTTAAACTGAATGTCCTGTTGAATTCAGCTGGTCCCCCCCCCCCCCCCCCCCCCTCTCTAATTTTTCTTTAAGTGTTGTCTACTCGTACATAGCTTAAAGTTGAATGTCCTGATGTATTCACCTACATTTCCCTCGCTTTATGTTGTCTACTCGTATTTGAAAACATAGCTTGAAGCTGAATGTTCTGTTGAATTCACCAGAATTTCCCTCCTTTTAATGTTGTCTACTCGCATTTGAAAGCATAGCTTAAAGCTGAATGACCTGATGAATTACCTTTCATGACTGGGTGTTGAGATAATAATGAAATCAATGCGGTGCAGGATATATACAGACACCAGGATTTGATGGGTCCACTCCATGTTCACAATATATTACAGAGCTGTATCACTCTTACCAGACCACCTGACCACGTCACCTTTACTGGGCCTTGTCAGCTGGCATAGAAAGACCTTAAAATATATCGAGACTTCAGTTGGTCCGTGTGGCTCGAGGCAGTGTTGTCAGATACAGCGAATAAGGCCCTCTTACCCTTTCTTGCTTTTTCCTGATGACTTCGTAAGGGGGCAAGTAATGAATCCCATATATCTTTATATTGTTTACCATGCATTGACTAGAGACTGCAGTGCATTTAAACTACGCTTCACTTTCATGCTAGAGAACTGGAAACCTCGTCGAGTGCCAGGGCTCAACCTGTGGAATTGTTCTCGGTCGGTGTGGCCTGACCTGTACGAACATTTTCCTTGTGATTTGGAATCTCAGTGTGTGGAACATGAAGATGAGTCCCATTGTCCCTACAGCTCTGACAGGTGTGGGCCAGGAAAGGTGAGGAAAGAAACAACATTCTGTGTGCATGGTCTTTTTGGTATGGGAGTTCTTTTAGTTTACCAAATTTATAGATCAAGTTTCCACCTGATGTAACAAAAGACACAGGCAAATGTTACCTTAAAAAGTGGAACAGAGAGAACAAATCAATCAAATCACCAGGAGATATTTCACTGCTGTGATGTTCAGCAGTGCCTGTCCTGAACATATACATGTAGGACACCACTTATTAAGCCCACTACTGACAGTGTGTGTGTGTGTGTGTGTGTGTGTGTGTGTGTGTGTGTGTGTGTGTGTGTGTGTGTGTGTGTGTGTGTGTGTGTGTGTGTGTGTGGATGTGGGGGGGGGGGGGGGTAATGTTGCTTGTAGCCCAGCCGACCGCAAAGGGCCATATCAGGGGTTTCAGCATGTTAAAATCAACTCAAGTATAAAAAAAATCACACATCTTTTGAAATATACCTTTTTAAAAAACGCACTAGAAATGTCGTTGAAAATTTTTTTTTCCCGTAAAATCTTAGATTAGATGAGAAATGTTAATCTCTTTCAGATATGCAAAAATCACGTCAGTGGGATATCTCTGAACATTTTTTTTTTCATGGAGTCTGCTGTAAAGTGTTTATGTCTCACATCGTGCAGACTACTGATGGAAATTATTGCTCAGCTGTGGAGTCAGTATGAGTGAGCTCTTCCTCCAAAGGGTGCCACCGTATTTATCCAATTATTAGTCCCCTTTAGAATACGCTGATGCAGGTCACTTTGACAGAACCTAATCAAGGTCTTTGACGTGGAGAGGAAATCGAGGTGCCCACAAAAGTTCGACATAAAGGACCACGGAATTCCAGATATTGTTTTTCAAATGCTGATCGACAAGGATGATGAAGATGATGCTGCAGATTCTCATTCAGGTCTGAGACTGCATGGCTGGTCTACACTATATACTTACTTTTAAAAGAAGTCCCAGAGTTAACCAAACCCGAGGGATACAGACACCTGCAGCGTTGGTCTGAAATTTTAAATAACTCTCTCAGAAAGGCATCCATCGAGTGGATGAAACTCGGCTGTGTGGTCCAAGAAATCACAACGATGGGTAAGAGCCAGTCGGCGCGGAAAACTCCCACAAATGGCTCGATGGGAATCGAATCTTTGACCTTCAAGCCAGAGACGGTGATGCTAGCTGCTTCGATTCGACTGCTGAAAATGTCAACAGCTGATGCAGAAATTCACGATTAAAACACAGGAACATTTGTATATCTAATGCAGAACAACCCAATAGAAACGGTAAGCTAGCGTCAAAGGCACCCTAGCAGTAGTATAATGATTTATCAGAAAAAAAAAACTACACTGGATAACAGACCGTTTTTTTTTCCTTTTTTTGCTAGTTCAGTCTCCAACATCTCGGGCTAGATCTATTTTATAATGATCAAATGAGTTTAAAAAAATAAATAAATAAATAAATAAATAAATAAATAAATAAATAATTAGCTACCTTATATCAAAGGGCGTCTGTGGCCATTTGTGTAATTTCAAGTATATGCTAAAATGTTATATAACAATGTGACATAGGTTTTTTGTGTCTTGAAACTGACACATGTCCGTGAAATCTGGGATATAATATCACTGACATATGTATGTAGCCACAGTATAAGGCAAAATATGCATTTCTGGTAGTGTGAAGTGCCTAGTGTGTGGGCGAGATGTCTGTGCGTTTGTCACCTCTCGCTTTCAGCCTTCACACTGGCTAACACCACTGTAAAGAGCACAGCAAAAAGAGAGCTGAGTGCATAAGTCTCTCCTGCCAGTACAGAGCCTCTCCCACTACAAGCCCCCTATATAGCAGTGTGAGGCCTGCCCACGTGGCTATACGTATGTCCAGAGTGGGCTTCTCAGTCTTGGTGCCTTGCAGTCCCAGGTCTAGAAACCACAGGGGACATGGAGGAGGCACACCTCTCCTCCATCTTAAAAAAGTTCCCCCCTAAACATGCAATGCTTCTTCAAAGTTCCGATGGAGAAGTAGTGAGGTCCCTAGTCCCTACAACTCTATGCGCTTAGGCGGCTGCAGGCTGATAGTCGCTCATCGTACACCAGGGCAGATGCGGTGCTCGTATCCTCCTACAGCGACAGAGCAGTCCTATTCAGGGAAAGCACGGCTCTCCCTTCGTGGGGAAGGGGAGATAAAAGGATCCCTAAGCAAAGCCTGCCCTTCACTGTATCCGACAGGTAACCGCACTTACTTGGTTATCCAACAAGCCGGTCAAAAGTCAAGGCATAGGAAAACGCAGATGCCTCAGACATTTGAGGCATGGAAAGCACCAACCTTTCTGGACAGAGATGACAGACCAGAGCGTTGCACCACTCTGATTGCTCTGATAGCGAGTCTGAGTGAAACAAGTCTTGCAGGTGACACACAGCCTGAAGACGTTGAAGAAGTTGGGAAGCTTAAAGAAAAACCAAAGGACGTATGTTGCCCAGAAGCTGGTTAGCCTGCCTTGTGGCATTAATGATCGCCTAATTATATTGCAGCTTATGCTTACAAAGGACCTCTTTGCCACCATCATCAGAGCCTTGTTCCAACAATGATGAACCCAGGTGATATCAAAGAAGCCTCCCATGAGGAGCTGAACCATGTCATCACTGAGGTCAACCACAAGGACAAATTCATCATCCTCAGGGATTTCAACGCTCGTGTTGGAAGGGACTACTCCAACTGGGCCCAACCTGGATGCCACAGCACTGGAAATGCAACCCCAATGGTCCACTGATGTTATCACTGTGTGCACAACATGACCTTCCCATCACCAACACTACATTCCAGGTGGCAGACAAGTTCAAGAATACATGGCTGCATTCCTGCTCCACACAATGGGACAGGCTTGACTATGTGACTGTTCGCCAGAGTGACAGACGTGTTCTTCTAACTGCACTGCATGAGGGGAGCTGAGTGTTGGTCAGGTCCCTGCCTGATTAGGAGCAAGATGAACACCCAGCTGCCCTGAAGCACAAATTGGCCAGAAATAAGCCATCAACAAGGATGAACATTGCTCACCTGTGTGACAGTAGAGACGTTTTGCTAGAACGAATCCAGGAATGTGTGTCAAGCATCAACCTCACAGGAGAAGACACTGCAAAGGAATGGGAAGCATCAGTATAATCCTGCAGCTGACACCCTGGGCTTTGTTAAACACAAACATCAAGAATGGTTTGATGAAAATGACCCAAAGATCAACAAGCTCATAGACATGCTCCACAAGACCTACAGACATCACCTAGTGACAAGACCTGCGAGAGGAAACAACAGAAGTACCAACAAGGCAAGCAGCTCGCCAACAGAATCTTCAGTTGATGAAGAACGATTGATGGAAAAAAAAGAAAGAAGAGTCAGCACGCTGCGGCTGACACCAACCACATGAAACATTACACGAGGGCCTTTGCACCATTATGGAACAAAGACTACTAGGGTCAACACCCATTCGCGCTTCTGACAAGACCACACTGCTGACAGATAAGGCTATAATATTCTTGCTCGCTGGGCTGAGCACTTTCAATGCTTTTTGAATAGAGTCTTGTCATTATCTGAAGAAGCAATCATGGTGTTCCCACAACTGCCAGTAAAGGAATCTCTGGCAGACCCCTCCTCCAGTGCAGAAACTGCAATGGCTCTGAAGCAGACCAAGTCTGGTAAAGCACCAGGAGCACATGGAATTTCAGCAGACATCTACTAGAATGGAGGCAAGGTGCTCCTTGAAAAGCTGACAACCTCTTCCAGTCTGTATGGGAAAAGGAAGAAGTGCCTCAAGACCTCAAAGACGCCTGCCTCTGTTGTACACAACTCTAAAAAGTGGTGGGGTGATAAAGCATTGTATGATAATCATCGTGGAATTTCCTCTCTTGTGTATTGCGGAAAAATTCTTCCCAGGGTCATATTGAACAGACTCGTCACGTATATAGCAGACTCTATAATCCCTGAAATCACTGTGCGGGTTTTGCATAGGCAGGGGCACAACTGACGTGGCATTTGCTGTTTGCCAGCTACAGGAGAAGTGTTGTGAGCAGAATCAGGAAACTCCACATGGTATTTGTTGAACTCACCAGGCCTTCGACCATCAACTGGATTGGCATGTGGAAGATCCTTCACAAGTTTGGTTGCCCGGAAAAGCTCATCTCACTGATAGTTTCATTCCATGATGGCATGCAAGCGAGGGTGCAAGAAAATGGAGATACCTCTGACCCATTCCCAGTGAAAAAACGAAGTGAAGCAGTGATGCGTTTTAGCTTTCACCCACTTTTTCCATTCTGTTTGCTGCAATGCTGATTGATTCATTCTGGGACTGTGACAAGGGACTTCAGGCCAAGACCAAAGTATTTGATGTCCTGAGAAAGTCCTGCTTCACAGTGACTATGCACTGGTTGTGAAGATATACAGTGCAACACAGATCATTTTGCAAGGGCCTGTCAACGCTTTGGACTTACAATCAGTGTTGGTAAGATGGAGGCCATATTCCAACCTTCATCGTTCATTGCTGGCAGTGTTCCCACCATCACCTGTCGTCATCAACAACACAGAGCTAAAAACTGTGGACGAATTCTGCTATTTTGGTAGCACTGTGAGCATCAGTGAATCTCTGGATGCAGAAGTGATGCGTGAAAGTTGTTTTGTGTATTTTATCAAATCTTTCTTTCACTCACTCACACCACCTTGTAACATAACAGCACAAACAGGAATTTAGCAAGGAATGCACATTTACTAACAATGAGATGATGGAAATGATTAAATAGCACATGAACAACATCAACATGTGATTGTAGACTAATTTGATTATATCAAGATCTCCATAAACTCGCACTAACTGTTGGGCATGGAAAGACTCCATAGCATCACACATGATGCAATACAATAACAAGGGGAAAGGAATTCATAGCATCACTCATGCATGAAACAATAAACATCAACAAAAAAAAAAAAAGGATTTCTAACTTTCTCAAAGAAAACTATCATTCGAGTCTTTGGGGATATGATTCAAATCCCTCTTGAGTTCTCACCGCATCCCAGGTGTATAGCTGTTCAAGCTGGGATAGACTTGCACACCCTCAACTAAAAACAATCACTCTGACCTCAATTTCGGATGCAGACAGTCCACACAACGCCACTTCTTAGACTGGGCGCAGAAGACGGCAGCTGGTCCTGCACCTGCGACTGGGCACAGGGGAACAAAGTCAGAAAAAAGAGAGCACTGGTCAGTCGTCCAGAAGGGAGACGCTAGGGAGACATGGCTGCTCAAGAGGCAGGCGGGCTGACTGGCTGTCGAAGACAAGGGCACTGTGGAGAAAAGGCAAGTCTGGCCTCAAAAATGACGCCACACCACAGGAGGGGAAGGACAGCTCAGACACTCCCACCAGTTCACTCAGCCAGCCAGACCAGCACCCTAGGTGAAAAATCCCTACACAGTGAACAGCACCATAAATGACTCAATCTGCCAACTATTCAACATCAAACATATTGATAAATTAGAAAGAGTAGAATCGAAACGACAAACCCGTACAACTCAGCAAAAAAAAACACATGAACGAGCATACTGAACTGAGCACTTCCCAAAACCATCACAATTACACAACATCTGAACATTCTGATCTAAAATGTTTCAAGAACGCATTATCAGCTAACTACGGTTGACTTTCAAAGAATTGGCATGGTTAGGGAAAAAAAATATTACCCTCTAGGGGGTGGGGGGTGGGGGGTTAAACAGGGGGTGGGGGGGGGGGTTAAACTAGCAAATACCTGGGACAAGCAGGGACAGCTATACGGAGCAGATGTGACTGACTCCAAAGCCATACTCGATCTGTGCAAACCTACCAGTCGTATTTGTCAACGTTCGCCACCCAGTAGTATTCACAGGAAGTTTTTTTTAAATCTATCGGGTTATGCACATAGCAGATGTGCACATTTTCGTCAAGAACCGTGCTTTTGACAATATCCACCTCCTCTGAAAAAAAAAATAATAAAAAGTGGCAGATTTTCAAGAAGAAAAAAACTAACAAAGAGGGAATTTAACTCTTGTCAAAGGTCACGAGAAAAGATTTCCAGTTAAATACCAGGAAAATAATTTGTTTTCAAAAGATATTACGAAAAGTTTGGTCAGTTTACAAATTGTCACCAAGATGTGCCGAAAACATTTGCCGAAACTGCATTTAAACAATAATGCGATTATGACAATCAAAGATTTGACAAAAGACTTTCAGAAAGTACCTTTTTTTCTGAAAGTCCTAAGATGCCCTATCAAAACAATGAAACGTCCATAGAAAATAAATTGACTTTTTTTACCGTAGATCAGGACAAAATGTCCTATGCTTCACTATAGCGATCTATAGAGGAAAAAGACAAAGAGCAGGCGATACAAAATGTTTCTGACCAACAACAGTTTTGGAATAGTAAGAGACTGGCCATTCCGACTCAGTACATCAACGTGAACATTGTCAATACGATTAACATGAATGCTTGCATCAGAAGAGACCATCAAGTGACTCTGGCATTCTTGAAAAAAAGAACTAGCAAGATCTGCGAGTGGCTTATGGTCTGTCTGGAAGAAAAACAAGAAACAAAAAAAAACAAAAAAAAAAAACTGTTTTGTCCCCAGAGATAGCAAGATAGCTTCTAGATAGACCAAACAACTCTGAAACACTCCCTCTCAATTGTAGAGTAACAAGCCTGTCTGTCAAGCAATTTCCTACCGATGAAAACAACAGGATGCAAAACCCCATCATGTTCCTGCAAAAGAACACCCCCCAGACCTATAGGTGAATCGTCTGTTCTCAGAACGAACTGACCAGAAAGGTCTGGAAGTTTGAGAACAGGCTTGTTTGCAAGAATTCCCTGAATCGGCTGAAAAGCTTCCTGACACTCAGGTGTACATGTAATTGATTTATGCTTGGAATCTTTTGTGAGATTGATCAAGGAAAAACAACGGTATTGAAATGAGCAACACACTTCCAATAGTACTCTACCAGACCAAGAAGTGAGTGAACTTGCTATCTTGAGGCGTGAGAATACCATGAGAAACAACCTGACCCCAAGAACTCTAGTCTTCAAACCAGCGAACATCTTGGACGGTCGAACAGTGAGTCCAAGATCCAACAATTTCTGACAAAGAACTGTCACATGCTGAAGATGTGCTTTCCAAGTAATGCTAGCAACCAGAGTGTCATCAAAGAAATTGGTGCTAGAACACTCATGCAATTTCAACGAACGTATCATCTGAGCAAAAGTAGCAGGGGCTGAAATCAAACCAAATTACATGTGTTACCACTAAAAAAAAAAGGCCCAGGGGGTTTGAAATGCAGTCTTTTCTTTGTCCATAGGCTTAACCAGAATTTGCCAATATCTTTTTGACAAGTCAATCTTGGTGAAGTAGACTGCACCAATTTCTATATGAAGGACTTTTGGAATTAGTTTTCACACTATTACAAATCATTTTTTTACTCTTTATTTTATCTAACAAATATTATCTAATATCCTGATGTAACTATGGCTTCCAAGCAAGCACTTCAACATACAATTTGCTGGGAGAGAGAGAGAGAGAGACAGAAAGAGCGAGACACAGAGAGAGAGAGACACAGAGAGAGAGAGAGAGAGAGAGAGAGAGAGAGAGAGAGAGAGAGAGAGAGAGAGAGAGAGAGAGAGAGATTAATATTTTCATTCTATGTTTCTTTAACTTAATTATACATTGTTGTTGAATTGTTTGGCTTTTAGGCTCCTCAGTTTGTCATTGTTTTGATTGGGTTTTGTTTGGGCAGGGCAGACATGTAAAAAGCCTTAACTGTGCCTATTTTTTATCCTGTTAAATCATTAATCATTCAACCTTCTTCTTTTTCTTCTTCTGCTTCTTTTTTTCCCTCTCTTTTTTTTCTTCTTCCTCTTCTTCTTTCTTCCTATAGTCTGCATATGTGTTCCTCTGTTATCATTTTCATTATGTGCAGTTCTCCATTTATGGTTTAAATAGCGACATCGGAGGTCTGTTTTTGTCCTGCCGCTTGACACTCGCTACACGAGTTCATGGCCGTTAAACGCAACGCCGCCTCAACCGGAGCGAATCACACATACTGATCCGGTGCGCTAGGGATCATTACTGTTGTGTGGTTGTCTTTCCCTAGCTAAAAAAAACTCTGGGAATCATTGTTTTTGCGATTGTCTTTTTCCTGGCTAAAAGACCCTGGGAATCATTGTTTTAGCGATTATCTTTTTCCTGGCTAAAAGATTCCAGGGATCATTGCTGTTGTGGTTGTCTTTCCCTGGCACTCCAGGAATCATCCCAACAGCCAAAGCAATTGAACGTTTTGTAGTTTTTGTCTGACCCTGGCTTAAACACTCCAGGAATCATCCCAACAGCCGAAGCATTTGACGTTTTTATGGTACAAATGCACCAGTTAAGGTGAGATAATTACGTGTGTGACCGTTTTCATTACCCCGCCACCCTCCCTCCACCCATCCATCCATGCAGCCCACCCTATCCATTGCTGTTTTACCTTAGCTTAAAGACCTCAGGGACCATTGTGGTTGCTTTCTTATTCTGGCTTACACCCCAGGGACCATTGTGGTTGATTTCTTATTCTGGTTTAAAGACCCCAGGGACCATTGTGCTTGCTTTCTTATTCCGGTTTAAAGACCCCAGGGACCATTGTGGTTGATTTCTTATTCTGGTTTAAAGACCCCAGGGACCATTGTGGTTGCTTTCTTATTCCAGTTTAAAGACTCCAGGGACCATTGTGGTTGCTTTTTTTTTTATTCCGGTTTAAAGACCCCAGAGACCATTGTGATTGCTTTCTTATTCCAAAATGGAGCGACTGATGGTGGGGAACGAAGCAAAATTTAGAAAGAGTGGGGGTTAGTTGCCGCCAAGGACATTGACAAACAAAGTACGGGACAAGACACGATGCATTTCGACCTCTTGGGTCTTCTTCAAGTAAAAAAAAAAGGGATAGATCACAGTTAACATTTAGGACAGTACAAACAAAGAACCAAGAGAGACTTATCTGATGTCCATGTGGTATGCTGTGAAGAATGGCCGACAGAAGGAAATGAGAGAGAGAGGGGATTATGGGAGAGGAAAAGGAGGGGGGGGGGGTTGCGTGAAGGGACCCCCCCCACAGTCTCACTCATCCCCTCCCTTCACGCACCCCCCCCCCCCCCCCCCCCCCCCCCCCTTTTTTCCTCTCCCATAATCCCCTCTGTCATTTCCTTCTGTCGGCCATTCTTCACAGTATACTACATGGACATCAGATAAGTCTCTCTTCGTTCTTTGTTTGTACTGTCCTAAATATTAAATGTGATCTATCCCTTTTTTACTTGAAGAAGAAGACCCAAGAGGTCGAAATGCATCGTGTCTTGTCCCGTACTTTGTTTGTCATGTCCTTGGCGGCAACTAACCCCCACTCTTTCTAAATTTTTTGTTT
>JADBJO010022689.1:0-22500 GCA_016801955.1 Conus betulinus
CGCAAATACGCATTTTGGAACCTCGGTACGCATTTCAGCATTTCGCCGGTACGCGATTTCGAAACACAAGCTATTTTGTGTGTTGCCGTCTATTGACTTATTTCCCTTTACTGCCCGCTAAGGTTGCAGGTCAGAAGAGCTCGCTGAACGCGTTACGGTCGCGTTCCCGCGTTCCATTTTCCATCAAAATGGCCGACAGTTCATCAAAGCGCCAAGTTGATTCTTCTGACTTTTCTCCCATCAAAAAAGAAAAAAAGTTGCTGATCAAACCTTTCTTTCTTCTTACCATCAACGCTACCCGTGCCTTGTGTCATCCAGGAGAGGGGAGAATTACGCTCATTGCACGTTGTGCAAGAAGGATTTCTCCGTCAAACATGCGGCATGTTTGACTGCAAACGGCATATCGAGAACCAGACGCACAAGGACTTTGAAAGTAAAGCAGCAAAGCAGATGTCTCTAGGTGGATTTTAGGAGAAGAAGCCATCGTGTGCCATCTCGTGGTGCAGAACAACTTGCCGCTGTCTGCTGCTGACAAGATAGTTCGGGCGGTGAAGGCCATTTGTCCGAACTCGCCGGTCGCCAAAAGTAGGTTTCAACTTTTCTTCTTTCATTACATATTTTATGATCTAATATTTTTAGAGGGTGTGTGTGTGTGTGTGTGTGTGTGTGTGTGTGTGTGTGTGTGTTTGCTTGCATGGGTAGATGCCACTTTTTTTAAAGTGCTGAATTTCTTGAACAAATCATTCATTTTGTTGAAAAACTCTCTCTCTCAGTCACTCACTCTCTCTCCCGTTCCATCTCTCACATAATTTAAATTTATATGTGTGTACACATTTTCAGAGCTCCAGTGTGGCCGGAACAAAGCTACTGCTATGATTCAGCACATGGCTCAACAAACAAAAGTGTCCCTGGCGTCCAGGATGAAGAACGGCCCATTCACCCTGTCCACTGATGGATCCAATGATGCCAATGCCAAGCAGTTTCCTTGGTCATCCGCTCCATTGCTGAAGACACCGGCTTAGTGTCTTCTGAGCTGCTCTCCATCCCGACTTGTCAAGGATCAGCAACAGGTGTGTGGTGTGTGTGTGTGTGTGTGAGAGAGAGAGAGAGAGAGAGAGAGAGAGAGAGAGAGAGAGACTGAATGTGTATGTGAGAGAGAGAGAGAGAGAATGTGTGTTTCTTTCTCCCTCAAAACTTATTGAAATAGTGTGTGTGTGAGAGAGAGAGAGTGTTTTTTCTGTGTGTGTGTGTGTGAGACCATGTGTGTGTGTGACAGTGTGTGTGTGTGTCTATGTGTGTGTGTGTGTGTGTGTGTGTGTGTGTGTGTGTGTGAATGTGAGATTCTTTCTCCTCAAAAACTTTTTAAATTCTGTGTGTGTGTGTGTGTGTGTGTGTTTCACTTCAGGAGAAAACATCTTCAAGCTGATTGAAGGAGAACTGAGGGCGCCCGGCATTCCGTTTACCAACTGCCTGAGTCTGGGGTGTGATAATGCCAACGTGATGACTGGCAAACATAAAGGAGTGTACGCCTATATGAAGGAGCACCAGCCCTCCGTCTTCCTAGCAGGCTGTACTCTTCATGTCGTCCACAACGCTGCAAAGAAGGCTGCCATTCACCTGCCAGCGATTGAAACTGCCTTGGTTGACATCTATCACTACTTTGACAAGAGTGTCGACAGGCAGTTTCGGTTCCAAGGAACGCAAGAGCTGTACGACACACAGCAGCGGAAGATGCTCAAAGCATGTGCCCACTCGCTGGCTCAGCATTGGGAGGTGCCTGGACAGGCTTTTGGAGTCATGGGATGCCTTAAAGGTTTTCTTTCATGAGGAGCAGGAGGCCATGAAGAAGGGCAGCAAGACTACCAGCAGCTATGCAGCAGGGAAAGTGGAGGTGATATTCCAATTCATGAGGTCCCCCACCAACAAGCTCTATGTGCTGTTTCTGGCACACACCATCCAGACCTTCCAGCCCTTCCTCCTTACCTTTCAGGCTGAAGAGCCTCTGGTCCACCAGCTGAAGAAAGGGATGGAAAAGCTGCTGAAATCCATTCTCAGCAAATTTGTGGAGCCTGCTGCCTCCACGGCTCCACTTCAGTGTTAGCTGTGGACTACAAAAACCCCCAAAACATGAAGGACAACAGTGAACTGGTGATCGGTGAGGAGGCCCATCAGTTCCTGAAGAACAAGGCGGACAACCACCTCAGAGATTCCAGAGTGGAGGAGTTCAAAGTTGCCAAGGCCTACTTTGTGGAGCTTGTCGACTATCTGAAGTCCAGGCTTCCTTTGGATGATCCAGTTCTGCAGCATGCTGAAGTAGTGGACGTCGAAAACCAGTGTTCTTCCTCTGTGGCAGACATCAGGTTTTTCCTGGAAAGGTTTCCCTGCTTGATCCCTCCCACCTGCACTTCAAACACTGTCACAGAACAGTTCTCCCTCAACCAAGCCACTGATGTCAGCAGCTGTCGCAAGGACAGAATTGATGAAACTTGGAAGGCCATTGGGGAGCTGGAAGATGGGCAGTTCAAGGAGCTGTCTCTGGTGATGAGGGGCATTGTCACCATCGCTCACAGCAGTGCCCACTGTGAGCGCATCTTCTCCTGTGTGAGGAAGAACCGCACAGACCAGAGAGCCAGCTTGGCAGACAGCACCATGGAGAGCCTGCTGGTCCTCAAGTCTGTGCCCTATGAGCCTCAAGATGCTGTGAAGAACATGACTCCAGAGGATCTTGCTGCACTTAAGAGTGCTACACACCAAGAAACTCAGCCAGTAAATTTCAACTGTGAAATGTGTTAATAGTGTATATAGTGTAAATATATTGTGGTTCTTGACAATTTATCCTAACTGGAATAAGTGAAAGAAGGTGTAGAGAGGACATGAACTGGTAATGTTACATTAATCAGAAGATAGTCAAGGCTTGGACAGCTAACAGCTAACAGGTGAACTTATTTTATTTCTTTTTGATCCAACCATGTCACACACACACACACACACACACACACACACACACACACACACACACACACACACACACACATTAATTAGCAACTTTATTTAGATTAATGTGCATGTTAGTGTTTTTTAATATTATCTTGTGCGCAAAAGTAGACTACACATTTGACATGGCTGACTACACATTTTGGTCATCTGACTACACATTGGTTTCGACTGGGGTAAACAGGTCTGGGGACTTCAGCGAGGAAGCCACGAGGTAAATACAACTTTCTTTTTTTCCATCTTCTACGGCACCCAGTGGAATTGTACTAACACCTCTCATTCCAGAGCCACAGTCCATCCCATCCAAAAACCCCTAAACCAGCAGTCCACACGGAGCAGTCATGTCAAGTTGTCCAGAGCAATCCATCAGAGGGAGACACTGCAGTGCTGCCGAGTCACTTCGAGTCACTGCCGAGTCACTTTGGTGTTCAGTGGTGCCTGTTTTGATCCAACATACACAGGACACCACCTATTCAGCCCCCCTACAGACGATAATAACTGCTTAGCAGGCATGGCCAAGATCTCCACCTGGAGGGTTCTACATAACCGTCCAAGGACAGCCCCCATGACTTTGCTGATACCGGTGACCACAGCAGAATCAACCCAAAGCCAAAGACGTGGAGAGGATATCGAAACTGAGGTCACCATGAGAACAGAGCATGAAGGGCCACAAAATCTAAGACTTTCTTTTAATTCTGATTGATGAGGATGAGAATGATGATGCTTCATTCTGGTCTGAGACAGCATGGCAGGACTGTACCTTATGCTTACTTTCATAATATATCCTGGCATCAACCAGGCCCGAAAAGATACAGGCGCCTGCGGTGTTGGTCAGAAAAATTTTACCAACATTCTCAGAGACGCATCAATTGATTAAGTAGATTACACTCAGCTGCGTGGTCCCAGTCTTCCCAATCGAGCTCGTAGCAAACTCAACTCCGGTTAAAAGCCGGTTCGGGCAGAAGAATCTCACAAATAAATGTCTCTGATAGGAATCAAGCCCACGATCTCTCAGCCGAGAGTCTGCAACATTAACCACTTCGCAATGGCAGCCACTCTAATACAACGTGTGTAGCTAGGCCTATGGCTGCGTGATCCTTGATCGATAAAAATCAGGAATTCAAAGCCTGTCTTTACTGACTTGTCTCATAAATGTACGTAAGCTACAGCAATTTGTTAACACATCCCTCGATTTATTGGCCACCAATTAAGATATTTTCTGCAAATCGCTGAGGTGGTTACCTTACTACATCCCTATATATATATCCCTATAAATGAAAAAGTTAACACTTTATTGACTTTCTAAAAAAAAAGAAAAGGCCAGAGATGGGCAGTTTCGCAATGTAAGAAAGAAAGAAATTGTCACAGTGGAAAAATGACTCGAAATTAACCTGAGAAATAAAGGTCAAAAACAGGAAGTTATTTTACTTCCAGATCCATAAGAACGCACGGGTGATCAACTACATGTACGCAATCAGCTGTTATTCTAATCCAAGCAGAGCGCGCGCTCTTGCATTCAGTAAATCTGATTAACAATAATGTGAATGGTATGTATTATCAATATCAGTCGTCATTACGACTCTAAAGAGGGTACGTAAATGCTTTATCCTCTCCTGTTAACGTTGATGGTGGTAATGATATGACCAGTCTTCTTGAGAAATACAGAACAAATAGTATGTCTTCGTGTAAAAATTCAGTTAATCGATTGATTACTGGTATTGAGAGACAAACAGACAGACAGACTGACAGACAGAATTACTCAGTAACTTAGTTCGTCTTCTCTCCTTGCAGACAGTATCGTACGCCGTCGAACGCATCAACAGAAAGCAACCATTGCCAGGAGGTCTGACTTTGGGATTTTTCTTTCTGGACGACTGCAGACTAGAAAATGTCGCAACAGCTCAAGCTATTTCCTTCATCCCGCAAAGCGTCTGCAATGGTAACAAGCAAAATTTCTATACAGATTTATGGAGGTCGAAATTTCAGTCCTATAAACAACTGGTTAGAGAATACTGAACAGTCCTAAACACATGATTAAAAGAACCGTGTGCGCATATTCTCCAATCAGACGATAGGCCTAAAAAAATCATGAAGCTTCCAGGTTAGACTGCTTCTGTGCAAACATCTGAATCTTTTAATGTTATGACGGCATAGAAGAGAGAGAAGAGAGAAACACACAGACAATCAGAGAGAGTCTATTTTTTTCAGTGAGGGAAAAAGAATAAGCACAATACAGGCTTTCTCCACATCTTTCCCTCAATGAACAAAAAAGCAAAAAGGTAAATGACTTCAAAAGTGAATGAACGATCTAAACAATAAAGCAATAATGAATTACAATACAAATCACAATCAGAAAGTAACGCTAACACATTTTGATAAAAATCAGCGCACACAGACTTGGAGAGAGAGAGAGAGAGAGAGATTTGAAATTTAGAATAGAAAGAGAATGCCATACCCTCAGATTGCTTCGTTGATCGTTGAGAGCATATGATTTAATGTGTGTGTGTGTGTGTGTGTGTGGGGGGGGGGGGGGGGGGGGAGGGGGGGGGTAGGGGGGCTCGTGTGTATATCTGTGAGTGGTGTTGTGACGTCAGACGTCATTTTGGCGTTGCTGCTTGTACAGAACGAATACTTCCTCTCTACGGTTCCAGTGGTCTCGCCTATTCCTTTTTGATGTGTGTTAAAAGTGTGTGTATGCTATAAATATTAGCTTGAGCGAAAAACTGATTTAGAGCGAAGCAATGAATGTGTTTGGATAGGGATTATGGGCAAGAATAGTACTTTATTTGGTTGCCAGATGGGTTCATTTTCCGGTTAATTTCGTTTCAATATAGTTGCCATAAAGTTTGAATTGAGTAAGGAAGACGGATTTGAGCTCCCTGTGAAAATCATATTGATGAAAATTGTCCCAAAGGATGCATTTGGAGATAGCTTCGATTTTGTCCTAAAATGTCCGAAATTCTCAGATCATAGAAACAAATAAATAGCCAGGAAACACGTTCATCCCAAAACATTGTTTAATCTTTGCAGTTTGTCAGCTGGAAAAAGCCATCAGCAAAAATGAGCAAAATGTATCCATTTCAGAAAAAAAAAAAAACCCTTACGGAACAAGGCCTGGTCTACTGTTTGCAAATTTATTTTTTCGATTGCCATCTTTTAGGCTTTTTTTTTACAGATATATTTATTTTCATACCCTTAAAGATCCATGTAAAATAATATGAGCCATTTCTTTTCTGTTTGATTTAGGTAATGCTGGTTAGGTGTAATTGAGCTCTTATCCTCCGTGCTTTTATTAGGGTCAAAGGATTATAAGGCTTGACACTTGAAAGCGGAAACTACAAAACTATATTTTGTATCCAGTGGGTGACTGGGATTAGTTTGTAAGGAGGGCAGGCGAAGGAGGAGATAGCAGGAGAATATGGAAGGGGATGAAGAGGGCCGTGGTACATCGAGAGAACGGTACAGTAATGCCAACTGCGTTGGTATATCATATTCTTATTATAAGCACTAGTAAGCTACAGTTACAGAGTCCTGAAAACCACTTCTGTTTTGTTTTAGCCACTTCCATCTCAAACTCAGCTCCACCAGTGACCAACACAACTGCCCCGTCACATTACGACGTAGTGGCTGTGATAGGCTCCAGTTCCAGCCCGCTGTCTCAAAGCCATAGCCAATGTTGTTCAGCAGGTCCAGTTGCCTCAGATGAGTGTGTTCAGCGGCTCAGATGAGCTCACTTTGGACCATCCCTACTTTCTGAGATTCATCCCTCCGGACAGGTAGGTGCCATCCACTTTTCCATCTCTAAGCATGCAATCTAAAACTTGCGCTCGATTCTCACACTTGTTAAAAGCAGAAATGCCAGTGACTTGTCTGTTTTCCTTAGATTTTGAGTTGACTATTTTATCAGACTGGAAAAAGGTGCAGCAAATAAGTGCAAATTTTAGCGTTAACTTTTTAAATTACGTATGATTAAAAAGGAAGACTTTTTGTTGTTGTTGTTGCTTTTGCTTTTAAGACAAATCTACAGCATCTAATCAAACGGAACCAGCTGTTTCCCCATCACGCCCAGCGCATTTCACCACCACCCCCTTGCCCTCTCACCCTGCAAGCCTTTCCTTTTCTTTCTTCAAATGAACGTGGTAACTGATCCATAAAAACATTCCATAGCGTATTTTCCGTTCTCCTTTACTGCTGACTGTTATTCTTTCAGGTCTCAGATTCAGGCGCTCTTTCAATTAATGAAGAAGTACCACTGGACCTACGTCTCTGTGATATATAGGGAGGACAGTTATGGGCAGAATTCCTTCGATCGGTTCAGCAAATTACTTTCTGAAAATGGTTTCTGTGTCGCTGCTGTCCAAAGAGTGCCCGGCGAAATCACAGACGAAGAGGTACGGGTGAATATATTCTTTTTTCCGAATTTCATGATTAAAGGTTGTCATAATTAAATTGTCAGATATTATGACCTTACAGCAGGTGTTTGTTAACCTTATCCAGTGATAATACTTATCTTTTCACGCTAAGTTTATGCGTTAAGCTTATACACTATTCAGAAAAGGTACTGAAGCAAGACGTGTCTTGCGAAATCAAAGTTAAACAAACCAAAGACGTTAAAACACTCACACAAACACAAGTTCAGTATCGTTCTAAGTCGGTCATAGTTTAACTGATTATCCATATTTTAACTGCATAATTAAGCCCTCCTATAACCATTACAGCAGCTTACGATACATGGGTAGAAGTAATGATGTCATGGCCACTCTGGCGCATGGCTTAGCGTTGCACGTTTGCAGGCTAGGAGGTTGTGGTTTCGAATCCCAGTAGAGTCATTTGTTTGTTGAGTTTATTTCAGTAAAACATGGATACTAATTCTGCTACAATACTTATCCAAGTATGAAATGTTGTATATGGTTTTATATCTGGTATATGTATGCCTCATATTTCATACGTTTTGCTCCATTTCTTATAATTTTACCTAATTTAGGATCCTGAATAGAATTAAAACTCATATTCTGAAGATTGTCCTTGTAGTTATTCGTAGGATTAAGAAGTATACTCCCCATATTTTACACCATTTGCTTCGTTTTTGATAGTTTTTTTTTTAATTTAATTTATCATTCTGAATCAAACCAAGACACATTTTGTGAAGATTGGTCATACAAACATATGTCATAATAGGAAGATTGTTCATACATTCAACTGTAGAATTAGGAAATGTGCTCCCATATTTTACACCTTTTGGTTCTATGTTTCTGATCATTTCATCACAAATACCACTGCAAAACAAAACGACAGTACATTATCTGACTCCCCGTTCCTCCCCACTCCCCACCCCCCCCATCCCCCTCACCCCCAAGATGATTTTTATGAAGCAGGACATACACGTGCGTAAGTTTACGCTCGATTTAATACCACATTCTTATGCGAGATTTTTTTCTTCACCTAATTTTTCAGCAATGCTGTAACTTCTTATATTTACACCAAATACCAAGCTCAGAGGGTCGAGAGGAGGGTGACTAGATCTCAGCATGCTGGTCGGTTGACCATTGGGACTGGACACCTACCAAAAAGTAGCCGCAACAGTATCTTATTTTTTTTCAATGCAACAGGTACTAGATGTGGACGCAGAGATGCACGGAAATGTCCACTGTTGTCTCATGAGTATGGGCAATACCTTAATACATGGGAATATCCAGAGTCTATAATTCATACTGTTAGGAATTGCAATTCCTCTGACAACACCTGAAGCTTGTGGTGATTGCTGTTCAGGACCCAGACTCAATCAAAAAAAACAACTTGCTTCTACTGGCTTCAATATTCTTTCAAACCCAATACAAGCTTCTGCTGCTGGAGTGACAAGAGAAGTCACGTTACTGCTCAACCACAAATCTTTCTCGTTCAGGCCTGTCAATTTTATACTTTCGTCCAAGCCTAGGTGCTAAACTTACTTAGCATAAAACGATATTGGTGTCCTTATATCTGTCTACATTTGTATCTGGCAGCTGGCAAAAGCTGATCAGACTTATGGAGGAAACTTCCAAGACATTGTCTGCTGTTGGATGATTTTCATGTGCACAGTCCTCTTTGGGGTACTGTGGATACTTCATCCAGAGTCTCCTCCTGGGAGATGCCTTTTCATAGCTGGACCTGTGTTGTCTCAACAACGTGTATTCAAAAAACCCTCCATTCTTCCACCGATTCAATTTTGCGCATAGATTTGTTAACATGCAATCCCATGCTGATCTTGGGCTATGGTGTTCGTTCGTTCTTCGATTTAACGTCTATTCACATAAAGTGATTTTAGACAAGAGTTAGGGAAAGAGTGTGTGTATGCATGTGTGTGTGTGTGTGTGTGTGTGTGTGTGTGTGTGTGTGTGTGTGTGTGTGTGTGTGTGTTGATGGACCGATAAGAGATTTGCTACGAGCAGTTATCTCTATATAGTGATTCACACTAAAATTCTTTACAATTAACATTAGCCCAAAGCAAGTATTAAAACATGAAGGAGTACATGATGTGTGGTATAACCAAAATGTTAAGCGCTCACATCTGTAGGGAACACTGTTTAAAAAAAGAGCCCATTGGACTAATCATCAGTGAATTAACAAAAGAAAAAGACCTGGCAAGTTCTGGAAAATACAAGTGCCATCAAGACGCAGGCAGCAGTCAGGATTTTTCGTTTTGAAATATGCGCAGTGGAAAAGAAGATGCTGGGTTGTGAAACTTTCAACTGCTCCACAGATGCAATTTAATTTTTTTTTTAATTTTGTACGGAAAGCGTTTAGCTTAAGCCTGTAAAACAGGGATTCAAGTTTTCGGTTTATTTTTTTCAAGTACGTTTGCGTTGGCCGATTGATAGGTGATCTTTCCAATTTTAGCCGCATTGCTAGAAGAAGAAAAAGTAGCTGACTGGGATTTGTCACAGCAGAGCAAGTTGGAGTGAGGTAGATGTATTTTAGTAAGAACCAAGTTTTTGTAGGCTTCATAAACCTTTTTCAATACACGTCTTTTTTAAGAGACCATATCCTTCGTATAGACATAGAGGAATGTTGATTTCTATGGATTCATCAGACTTTCGTGCTCCTTTTTTCTGGCAGCCCGGTCAGCCCACTCATTACCAGAAATGTCACAGTGAGACGGGATCCAGCAAAAATCAACTGTTGTACCTCTTGATATAAGTATACTGACAAGATGTTTTATTTCTAAAATCACCTCACCTCGATTTTTTACAGCAATAGATTCAAGGCCTTGTAGGACAGATTTAGAGTCCACACAGAAAAGTATTTTGTAGATAGTAAGTGGAGTATCAACAAGAAAGTTAAGCGCCATTAGAATAGCCACTAGCTCAGCCGTGAAGATAGAATACCCCTTCCCGAGATGAAAAGATTTTTCAACTTTAAGGGTAGGAATAACAAAACCACTTCCAGCTTTTTCATTTAACAGTGATCCATCGGTGAAAACTTTAAGGTGATGTGAATAATTACTATCGATATGAGATTTGGCAACAGAGGACAATATATTATTGTTAACATTCTTTTGTAGATCAGTATATTTATAATCAAAACATGCAGTGTGCAATTCCCAATTTGGAATCGGGGGATACAGGAAAACGGTCACCAATATTCTTGGGATCAATCTCAGCGTCTTTCAATAATTTTGAGGAATATGTCATTATGGTTGTATTAGATTTAATAGATCTAGCTCGCTTCGGGAAATGGATATCTGATCGTAAAGCTAATTCATCTTTGCATGAGTCTGAACAGATGAGCTACGTAGGATGAATTTAGCACAGGCCAAGTTTCTATAGTCATCAAGGGGCAGAACTCCGGCTTCGTAATACGTTCCTGATGCACTGGCATGAAATGGGACACCTAGTGCGAGTCTAAATGCCTTGCAGTCTATGCTTTGCAACTTTTTAAGTAAATAGTTTGGTGCGCTGAGAACACTTCTTGTGCGTATGATAATTTTGATCTTACGAGAGATGTCGAAAGGTGTACTAAAGTTTGTGTATCTGCACCCCCAATTTGTTTACTGATTACTTTAAGAAGATTAAGAGATTTGCTGGCTTCGTTGATAATATGTTCAATATGGTTGTTCCAAGTTAATTTAGAGGTAATATTTACTCCTAAAAATTTTATCTCGGTGACATAATTCAGTACATTGTTATCTACCTTAAAAGTAGGAATATTGCAAGTACTTCCACCAGCGTCAAATAACATCATGTGGGTTTTTTCTGCCGATAAACTAAGGCCGTTTTCAAAAACAAATATTGCTATATTATCTAGGTCACGCTGATATGTTTTTTTAATGAAATTGCAAGATCTGACTGAAGTTTTCTTCTTTAAAGTTACGTTTATCCACATGCAAATATCGTCAGCATATTGCACCAAGAAGCAGTTTTTAGATAAATGCTTTGGAAGATCGCATATCAGAACATTAAAAAGTAGTGGAGCAAGGACCGATCCCTGTGGAATGCCCATTTGTAAATATCTCTTGCTGGAATAGACATTTTGTATCTTTGTTTCCATACTTCTATTGGTCAGAAATGCTTGATATAGTAGTTATATATATGACCAGAAAGACCAATGGTTTTCAGTTTATATAAAAGTCTCTCATGCCAAACATGATCATACGCTTTTCTGACATCAAAGAAAGTAGCGAGGATGTTTTTTCTTCTTGCAAATTGTTGTTTTACATGAGTCGTCAATTTTACCAGGTGGTCTATTGTTGATCTGCCTTTTCTAAAGCCTGCTTGTGTAGACGGAATTATGCCACGTTTCTCACAGTGATATGCAAGCCTACTTAAAACAATTCTTTCCATTAACTTACACGTGTGAGAGGTGAGGGCAATCGGACGGTAACTATTTATGTTGGATCTAGGTTTGCCCTGCTTTAAGATCGGTACAACTACAGATTCTTTCCAAACAGAAGGGATACTTCCATCTTGCCAGCATTTTGTTATGATGTTATGAAGAAATGTTACAAAATTTTCTGGCAGGTGTTTTAACATCTCATTCGACAGTGCATCCAGACCAACTGATGTTTTTTTTTTTGTTGGTAATGATATTATTGCATTTCTTAATTCCTGTAGAGTGATATCCGCGTTTAGATAATGGTCATTTTTTTCTTCTGGATCACAATACATATCATTATTCTTTGAGTTCCCCCTCATAGCTTTGCATTTATCAGAGAGGCTATTTTGTGGAACTATTCTTTGCAAATATATCTGCGAACGCTTCAGCTTTTTGAGCAGCAGTTGGAAATTGCTCATTTTCTAAAGTAACTGGATAACTTGGAAGATTCACTCCCTGTTTCATTTCATGGACCTTTGTCCAAACTTTTTTAACGTCGTGATGATCAGAGACTTCGGTGAGACAAAAGGACGACCAGTGGTCCCGTTTAGCTTTTTCAATCACTCTGCTGCTCATATTCTTGGCCGTTTCATAGTGTCATTGTTTTTCGGCTTGTCTTTAACATATTCTTTGTATTTTAGTTTCTTTTCATCAACAGCACGTTTGCAGGATTCCGTCCACCACACATTTCCGCTATGAACTGATCTTCTTTTCTGGTAGTTTTTGGAATGGATTTGGTTGCAGCGTACAAGACCGATTCAGAAAAATGTGTGTACATAGTTTCAAGATCCTGGTTTTCAAGAGTTGTTACATTAAAAGACATTAAAATAGATTTGAATTTCTCCCAGTCAGCTCGTTTGTAATTATATTTTGGAATTTTATCAACTGTGTTGTCTTGTGCGACTGTAAAACCTCTGAGTGATATATGGTAATAGGGAGGTGGTCACTTCCCAAAGTGTTTTTATCAACCTGCCAGGAACAGCTAAGAGCTAAGGATGCGGAGATGAAAGAAAGATCAATTGCCGAGGGTCTATGGTTAGGGATATCTGGCAGTCTAGTGACACGCCCATCATTTAGAAGGTACAGGCCAGAATCAAGAATATTTTCTACCAGGCGATTTGAACTAACTTTAGAGCAACAACTGTCCCAGAAGGGAGCATGTTCATTGAAATCGCCGGCGATCAACCACTTCTGATTTTGCACGTCTATAGTACGTAACCAGTCAGTGTTACAGTCAAATGCTCCTTTTGGGAGATATATAGAAACTATGTTTAGTGTTAAGGACTTATTGAATCTTACACACACGGCGCATGAGTGAATATTTGCAGCAATTTCTGGAACCGGCGATGTTATAAGGCGGCGGTAAGACAAATGTTCGTGTATGTAGATGGCTGTGGATACTTTTTCGCCTTTAGCAGTCTGTTGACACACTGGAGGATAGAGGAAGTTTGCCAGCCGTGGTAGTTTATCACTAGACACATTTAGTGACTGCAGAAATTAAAACGGGAGAATGAATTATCTGCAATAAGCTCCTGAAGGTGGGAGATGTTTGTTGCCACCGAGCGACAATTCCACTGCAGTATATCTATTTTGGGCTCTTTAGCCATAAAAAGTCAAAACAGTATTAAAAAATACTAACGCTTTTAGACCAAAAAAAAAAAAAAAAAAAAAAAAAAAAAGTTTAAGATAAACAGATTAAAGCAAATGGGTGGAAACGAAACTATTCAACTAGAGGAGTCCGCAAAGTCTTTGGACTAAGGGGGAAAAAAATCAGTTTAACTGGGGACAGAAAGATATAACAAAGATGACGATGTTAAATGCAAATCAGAGCATTGACACAGTCGACAGAAAGACAGTCATGGGAACCAGCGGAAGAAGTCACGCCGTGGCGGTAGCACCGGAGCCATATAGCTGTAGTGGTGCCGGTACAGTCGCCGTGGACGGGGTCCATCATCCCTGTAGGGTCTGGTGGGGACAGATCTTGCAGGTCGTCTTGGTTTGGACCAAAACAGGTGGTGAAGATGACGACCCAGGTTCCCAGCAAAGACACTCAAGCCTCTTTTTGAAGGGTGGATGTTGTCCTGCATGTACTGGGCCTTGTTGCTGACATTTTCATGAGATATACAAACGATACGTTCTTATCACCATGAAGACTAGACAGTACATGGGCATTGAATATTTCACGTTTTGTGTTTAGGTCTGAAAGTCTGGTAGGAGCGACCCGGCTGATGATGATACGCATTTTGGGATATTTCTTTCTCAGACTTTGAACGAGCTTGACAAAGTTTTTTGATGTTTCCTGTGTGTCTTTTGTATATTTTGAGGTCGTTCACACCTATATGAAGTACAATGGCGTCTGTATAATCCACTGTATTGTCCAACAGAGTATCTTACATTCCTTTATTGTGTAGCACTTTTGACGTTTTGCAAAGTGCAAGCCATACCCCAAACCTAGTCTCTCTTCACATATGCCATTTAACACAGAATCCGAGACGATCAAAACTTTGGGGAGATCGGAGTTGCTGCCAGTTTCATATCTATCCGAACTGTTTGGTTGTAGAATTAAACTGCTGTTAACAGGTGTGTGATGGTACGGTTTTGGGGAACTCTTTTTTTATTAGTTTGTTGAGTGTTTCCTGTACTTTCTGTTCTTTGGACAGTATCGATATGGGGTTCGACACTTGAGACCAGGGTCTTTCTCGTGACGTGATATCTTTTTTACAGCCTGTTTTACGTCATTTGTTTTTGCGTCACTCTGATCGTCCACTTGTGCAGATTTCCCGACTTTGAGCTTGACAACATCGGGAGAAACTCGGCTTACATATGTTTCTGTCAGAAACCGGCGTTTCTATTTCATGTCTTGATTCAGTCAGTCTGAGTGTCACTGTCCTTTGTATATGTGACTTTGTTTTCTTTTTGTCGTATGGTGGAACATAGTTTTTCGATTCCGTCAGTGATGGTAGATTTTAGATCCGACATAGACGCATTCATTTTTTCAAACAATAAATCAGTATTAGGAAAGGCTTCAGCCGAAACATCTTTCATAAAATTAGTATACACATCGATGACCTCTGTCTGCTCGTTTTGGTCTTGACATGATTACAGACATTACGAATATCAGCTATATCATCTCGTTGGCCTGCATTTTCTTGCCCAGTTTCATTTTTTTTCTTTCTCGATCTCCGAAAGAAGCTGAGGGGTCATAAATTTGGAGGCACATACCTGACACATGTATTTTCGGTGGGAACAAATAAAAACACACAACATATAGTCCGGTAGATAAGTTCTTGACCAAGGAATCGACGTAGAACACTCGGAACACACGAGCGTGCGGCCACTGGCATTACCGTTACCTTGAGAGCATTCACCCTGGTTCAGTTTTTCTTTGTCTTTTTGACACAAATCTGAGTGTGCAGCAGACTGTTCCGAGACACAGCTGTGACTGGCATCTTACTGCACACATTGGAAGTTTTCTTGAAGCTTTTTGAGCCCCGCGTTCTCCCCATGACTGTCTTCTGACGGGAGCAGCTAGAAGAGAAAGCTGTCCATCGCCATGTTGTTACGTCATCATGCTATGGTGTACTTACGTCAATGTGCACAATTTTCTTGAAATGAAAAACGGCAAAAAAAACACATTTTATCTAGACTCCCCAATTTTTGAAAAGCTAACTAGGACTTTCCTTTCAGGAAATGTCTGAAAGGAGGAAGTTCCGTTATGTCCAAACCCTGAAAAGCCTGAAAAATACTTTAATAAAAAAATTCAATAGACACTGTTCTATCATTGTTCAACAAACTGCAAATGTCTGAAACACCATAGTTTAACTCTGACTGCTGACGTAAAGTCTCAATGTCACGTGCTCTGCAGATTATCAGTGCCCTGGCAGGAATCCATCAAAAAACGTGAGCCAATCAAGACATACGTCAATAATATGTAAGCGTCAGTCTTTGAGAGACTTCTGCTCCAAGCTGACTGCAAAACCATCGAAGAAAAGACCTAAGATTGCTTCATCAAAGATCCCTTCCAGTTTGCCAGGAAACTATTTCAGCAGCCAAATTTGGGACACTCAAAGCGGACAAAAATATCCTTGAGCAGCATCTCAGGAAAACATAGTTCGACCTTCAGAGTGAGCACCACTTAAAATTCAGGGATTGGTGCAGCTTGCAATGCCAGAGAAAAAGTTCAGTGACAAACCACCAACACTGGATGAGAGATAAAGAAAGTGGTTCAGAAATTCAGAGCCAAATCTCCCCCTGGGCCATATGGAATACTATATCTGCTGTATAAGAAATGTCCCAACATCCTCGAGTGACTCCAGAAAATGATAAAATCAGCATGGAGGAACTTGAACATCAGCGACCAATGGATGACAGCTGATGGAGTGGACATTCCCAAAGAGCAAAACTGGAGTGACATCAACCAGTTTAGACCGATAACACTTCTTAACGGCAAGAGGAATATCTTCTTCTCCTTCATGGCAACCAGTCTGATTAAATATCGGACAGAAAATGAATACTTGGATTTGTCAGTCCAGAAAGGAGGAATCCCAGGTGTCTCTGGTTGTCACAATGATTTGGGAAGCAATCCAAAGAGCAAGGGTGGAGAAACGGAACCTCGGCGTGGTGTGGCTCGATCTGGCAAATGCATACGGATCAGTTCCACCCAAGATGATTGAACTGGCCCTTGAGATGTATTATGTCCCAAAAGAATATCAAAGAAATACTGAGAAAGTACTTCCGTGGTTTCTGAATGAGCTTCTCCACAAAAGAATACACAAGAGATTGGGTCAATCTGGAAATTGGCAAAGCAATGGGCTGTGCCATTTCTTCAGTTCTGTTTGTGTTGGCAATGGAGGTCATCTTGAAAGCTGCCATGAGTCGTACAGGTCTAGCAGATCTTGGGAATGGATACCAGATGCCCTGTCTGTAGGCCTTTATGGATGATACAATAATGTTCTCCGCCAAGGAAGACAAACACGCAATATACTGAAGCAGGTAGACAACTTAGTCGCATCATCCAGGATGAATTTCAAGCCAAAGAAAAACCATGAAGCCTCTACCTGCGGAAAGGAAAAAAAAATACCAAAAAAAAAAATGTCTAGTTCACTATAGCCAACCAAACCATCCCGACTGTAACAGAAGAACCCGTCAAGAGCCTGTGCAGGTGGTATGATGACTCCTTGAAAGACACAGAGAGGAAAGAGGAAAGCAAACAAATGGCAGAGGAAAGCATGCAGATAATTGATCCGTGTGCGCTTCCAGGCACGTCTGGTGTTTGCAGTTTATGCTTATCCTAGAGCTTCTGTGGCATTTTTTTTATATACGATATCAGCATTTGCTGTGTGGAATCAATGGGGGCCAAAATCAACAAGTATACAAGCAAATGGCTAGGTGTCCCACCAGGTCTCACCGACGTCGCACTCTATTGCTGCCAAGCAAAGCTAAAACTTCCTCTAAAATCCATCCTCGAAGAGTACAAAGTGGGTAAAGCATGATTCCTAGCTATGCTGGAGGACTGAAGACAGTGTTATGAGATTGGTCCGGCCAAAGCTAAGACTGACAGAAAATGGAAGTTCTGGAGGCAGCAGACGTGGCAAAGGAAAGCCGCAAGATCAAGAAAATAACAGGCCACAGACAGATCAACATAGAGGGGCTTGAATCAACAGAAATAAAAAGGTGGTCAAAAACAAAAGGGAAAGCAAAGGGTAGGCAAAGAGAGACATGGTAATGAATGAGCTGGAGAAAGAAGAGGACGCCAAGAAAATCCAGAAAGCAGTCCAGCAAGACCAACAAGGACAGTGGACTATACGTGGGGAAAACGCACTACAAAGAAGTTTCACTTGGATGATACATCGCACATGGCACCTCTTAGAGTCAGCTTCATTCTTAGATCTGTATACGACCTCCTGCCCTCAAATTCGAACCTGGTCAAATGGGGAAAATCAGATGACCCTACATGTCCACTTTTTCACGGAAAAAAAAACAAAAAAAAAAAGGGGAGTATGCCTGAGTTCATGCAAAGCAGCGCTAACCCAGAGAAGGTACACGTGGAGGAGCAACGAAGTGCTCAAGGAGATTGCACATGCGGTTAGTACTGCTGGAAGAAGATGTACGTCACCAGACGCTCCAGCAATAAAGTTCTACACGGCAGGAGGCTACAAATCGTGGTCTGGAACAGCTGTGATATCAAGAGCATGGAAGCAGAGTTTACTGGATGGAGTAGACGACTGGGAATGCACAGTAGACCTTCAACAATGGGAGAGCCATCCGGCGATCATTAGGAAGAGTGGCATGAAACCGGATATTGTTCTCCACTCAGGTTCATGAAAACCAATGATTCTAATCGAACTCACTGTACCATTCGAAAGCAGAATGGAGCATGTACACCTCTACAAGACTGAGAAGAATGCCAGTATAGCATGCAGCTTGGGGGTATCCAGCGGCTTCCAGGCCCGGGTCTTCACCATAGACGATGGAGCGAGGGGATTTGTTGGCTCATCAGCCTCTGACCTCTTTAAACAGCTCGGAATTTCAGGTAAGAAGTGGACGAGAACCTTGAAAGCAATGGCAGAGGCAGCCAAAACGAGTTCCAGCTGGATTTGGTCGAAAGGAGGAACAAATTGAACTTCATAAGTCAAATTTCCCAACTTCGATCAGTTAGCAGTGGGGTAAGACATCCGTCTAAAAAGGCACGCCTTGAGACGCCTACCCATTCAAAAGTTGCGGGTTCGAATCCATTCATGATTTTCCACGTCCTTGCCGAGTGCCTTTGTTTCTTTGACCGCTGCATAGCTTTGGGGATTTTCAAGTGCTCTGAAATATGCTTCCGCCTGTTCTAGCTTGTGTCTTGCCTGCATTCAAAGAAGGCCAAGCAAGTATCACATAGTTTCAACTAACGTTTCCTTCGTGGTTTCCAGGGTCAGTTTAATTGCTTCATTTTGAGTTCTTTCTGACTTAGGAAGATCGCTCTTGGACAGTGTTGTTAGTCCATAATCAATCACATTGAGTACAAGTACGTGATAAAGTCGATAGAAATGGCGCTGTTCAATGACCTTATTTGCCGTTGCTTTCATGGCAGAGAAACCCTTTTTGCATTTCAGAACGATATTCTGAAATGCTTTCGAAGGGTCAGCTTTCTGTCAAAGCCTGTAGTCAAATAACGTAGGTTGTCAGTTGATGACACTGCTATTCCATTGAAGGAAACTGGTGAGGATAATTGTCCCGATGTCTTGTTGTTGAGAGTGCAGACCAAAGTCTGGGCTTTTGTAGAATTGATGGATGATCCAGTTTCTTGACACCACTGAGCAGTTTTGTTCAACTGCTGCTGAACAGCTTCTGTCTTGAGCATTCTTTGATGTTTTGTAGATCAGATTGTCATCTCCTACCATCAACACTCGAGCAATTTCGTTTTTATTGGAGACTGCAAGGCCTTAATCTAAACACATTGTGTAAACAGGAAAGAGAGGAGAACCTTGAGGTATCCCATGGAAAGTTTATGAGGCTCAGACGTCCTGTCTTCAAATCGTAGGATGGGATGACGGTTTGCCCTGAAGTGCTGATGCAATCCATCATGTAAGTGTCCGGCTGACTCCAAAGTCAAGGAGTAGTTCCATGAGAAGAGAGAAGTGGACTTTGTTGTATGCACATTCAAGGTATATTGCTACTATCAGTGTTTCTTCCTTTTCTTTTTCTTTGAATCCTTCGCACACTTCAGAGTCAAAAGCAGCCGCATTTCCCCATGTACTTTTACCTGCTCTGTAGCTTTGTTGGTTTGATGGGAGGATTTGTCGGCTTTCAAGGTGTCTTGCGAGTTTTCCCAGATCTCATATGACACAAGTATGCGATCGATCCCGAGTTTCCATTTGTTCTTCAAGTGTTTCTAGTCTAGGAATGCATGTGTATTAATTCTCTGCATTTTAGTTGCTGACAGTTTCTCAATTTTTGACAGACTGATTTATCACAGGTAAGATGAATGGTCTAATTCCTTTCCAGTAGAACGTACAACAACATACGTACGTAGAACGTATAAAATTAAGTCTCCAATTTACGTGTACCTGATTTTCTCATTCTTTTGTTTCAACGCTTTCAAACTTATATCGCTTTTAAACGATACCTCTCTTCCTCTGCCAATGTTTGACGATCTTTTACTACATCCCATATTCAGTGTATTTCAAATATCTTTTTCTGATAGAAATCATTCCATTTTTTAAAAATTTTCCGTGATTTCCCGATCGATTCTTAGTTTTGATATACTGATTTTCTTAAACTTCTGTTTACAAAGCACTTTTCTCAAAATCATCAAAGATTTGTTGTTACCTTTTCTCCTTCTGCAATTAATTTTTTATTCACGGTTTAAATATCACGCCTTGTATGTTTCCTTCTCATAGTGAAACCAAGGTCTAAGTTCGTTTATTTTACCATTTTATTTTCATTATTTTTTTTTAATTCTATCTCGTGCTTTTTTTAACCAGCCTGTCTACTTTTAATTGCTTTCAGTTTTTTTTTTTTTTTTTTTCATACAGACATATGCTATAGTTTTGAACAGCATTTTTCATTTGTGAAAAAAAAGTATTTGTATGAATTACCAGGCACAATACAACCAATTCCTATCAGGTATATTATCATCTGTAACAGCTTCCTTATAAACGCTGAATACATACATATTGCCTCATTAATCAGACTGTTCATTTCGTCAACATGCTGTTCTCAACTGATCACAGTTAAACTTTCAAAGTATATTTTGTATCACAGGTTTACCCATCTTTGAATGAAATTGTGCAAGATCTGATTCGTACTGTTTAGGTAAACATCTAAAGACAACATACATGTTCACATTCTTACATATTACATCATACCATCATAAGGCATGTGAACAGATAAAGGAATCGTTTACCTCAATGCCAGCCACTTGTAAATAAAGACCTTATCCCAGTAATAATCCAAGATTCGAGATATAAAGAAAAATAGAAAAGAATAATGAAAAGGGAACCCTCACCACGTATCTTTACGCATTAGACTGAAAGGTTTGCAAATTATATAACTGCCCGCATTACATACGCACACGAATGTGTGCGCACGCGCGCTCACACACACACACGCACACGCGCGCGCTCGCACGCGTGCACACACACACACACACACACACACACATATATATATATATATATATATATATATATATATATATATATATATAGTTGAGTAATAAATTCCCAGGATAAGTAACCGAGCCCATTCCAGCAACTTACAGAGCAGCTTGATGTTGCAAAGACTGCAAGAAATATTCAATTATAAAACAAAACTTGCTCTTATGTCTTAGAGTGAAAAAATAGAGGGAAATAAGCATTCATATCTGCAGTGGCAGTTAATTCTGCCTAACTAACAGTATGTGCTTGAGAGGGTGAGTGGGGAATAATAAATGCTTCTCAAATGAGTCTTCAGCAAGCTTATAGTCTCCACGGATACCGGTTTTTCGAAACCTGATTGTTTCTCCTCAGTGACCGCGGAAAGTGGTAACTTAACACCTCTGCCTTTTCGGTTTTAAGAAGATGCTATCCCAGAAAAAGGCTGGTGTGCAATACCATAGTATGTTTGTTGAGTTTTAAAAAAAACAACTAAAGGTGCCACCTAAGCAATAGAAAATCATGAAAGAGCAAAACAAGCTACATTTGCTAGTGAAAAGTATATATATATATATATATATATATATAGAGAGAGAGAGAGAGAGAGAGAGAGAGAGAGAGAGAGATAGACAGATGGGTGGATAGATAGATAGACAGACAGACAGATAAAGTATTGAGCATTAACATTTTTCGATGATCAAAGCATTCAAGATATATTTTTGTTGCCAGCGTCCTAAACAGTTAACTCTCCTTCTATGAATACTTTTTCTTCATCTGATAAAGCTGAGGCCTGTTCCCTTCCCACGATCTTTTTCATAATCATCCTATGTTTGTTTCTTGATTTTTCAAGAGTTCCTGTGTGTGTATCATGAATTTACTTCCAAGCTTTGTACTCTATTGGTTTTTTTCGCCTTCTGTTGCTCATCTTACTTTTGATCTCAGCAGTACACCATTGATGGTTCACTGTCCTGCAGACATACAATGAATGAATGATGCATCAATTTGCAGATATTATGGCACACTCAGACTGTCAACACACACACACACACACACACACACACACACACACACACACACACACACACACACACACACACACACAAGTTTAAAGTTGTAAATTGCACTCGCACCTAGTCTTTAAAAAAAAAAAGAAAAAGAAAACCGTGACCAATGACGACTTTGTCGCGTACTGTCTGAGTGCTTTCCTTTCTTGTCTGTCTCGCCTTTTCGTATATTGTATTACCTTCCTCGTTGTCTTAAGCCAGGGATATTAAGCTCCACTATCACTTCATGATCTCTCTCAATGATCTCTGTGGCCATGGTAATGGCAAAAGGGTAGGTCTGTCTGCTACTTGACATTGTCCTTTGACCTGTTCTTCTATCAGTGAGGACACATTTCCACAAGCAGAACGTGCCCACAACACTTGGGTTAGCGCTTCCGTGAACTCTGAAAAAATAGGGTGTACATTTATGCAAACAGGAATTGTCACAATCCCTGCTGTATTTTTAGCATGAAAGTAATATCCAAACATGTGCG
>JADBJO010022690.1:0-27568 GCA_016801955.1 Conus betulinus
ATCATCACAAAAATGGTGTTAAAAATCAGACTGGCATCAAAACAACGTATGCACCCCCATTTTTTTTGTCAACAGAAGTAGTAATAGAGAACTAAATCGAGTGATGTTTGGTAAGGTTCTGCCCCAAGGTGCTAAACCGTCCAAATTCATAAACTCCTGGGGACTTGACTAAAAAAACAGGGTTTTGATAACGAATCCTTTTTCTTCCTTTTCTCATTTTGTGTCGGATTTTATGGATTTTTGTTTAAATAACAAGTCCATTATTGTCATTTGGCACCCAGTGTTTTGAATTTTGAATTTTGATGAATCTTCCCAAGTATATTTTGTATCTGACCTTCTTTGGAGTGTTTAAAATAACAAATCCTTTGATAAGTCATTTTTAGTACCTGACATCATGGGATTTTGTTCAAAATGACAAGTCCATTACTGTCACCCTGTACCCACCCAGTGTTTTGGATCTTCATGAATTTTATCTTCCCAGTCATTTCTGGTGTCTAACTTTTGAATTCTGTTTGAATAATAAAATTCTTTCAAGTCATTTTGGTATCCGACATTTTTGGATTTTTTTTTGAAAATTATTAGTCCACTATTGTCACTTGGTACGTACCCAGTGCTTTGTGTTTTAACGCATTCTTCCAATGATTTCTGATGTCTGACCTCTTGGAATTTTGTTTTAAATAGCAAGTTTAGTTTAGTCACTTATGTACCCAAAGTCCGGGTTTTGTTCATGAAAGGAATTCCCTGTTGTATTTGACTCTTTGGAATTTTTGTTTAAAATACATGTCCATTCTAGTCAAGAACTGATGTGGCCCTTTGTGGTCGGCTGGGCTGTAAGCAACATTATCTTATCATTCTAGTCAGTATGCTCATTTCAGTCGATGCACACTGCTGACTTCCAGAAACTTTGATTTAAAACAGAAAGTCCGTGGTAGTTGGAATAATATGAATGCAAATAATGGGAAAGACAAGATGTTTTGATGCTTTGGTGTTTTGATACACATCGGTGTTAGTGTTTTGTTTTGGGAGCAGCCATGCCTCTAAAGACTTGATGGCTAGATAACTGTCATTTTTATGTCATTTTTTTTGTGTCAGCAAGGACGCTGGTTGTAACAGAGTAGTGGGGGGGGGGGGGAGGGGGGGATGTAACCGGGTGCTAACAGCGTGTATTTCTTGGTCACGGTCGTAAAGGAGATATTTTGCTCATGAGTTATCTTCCCCCTTACCTCCCTTGGTTGAATCTCATTTTTTTTATTGTGTAGTTTCTTTAAATCATGAATACCTCAGAACCTACATAGTTGTGTATACATCGCTGAAGTCACAAAAATTAATGTATTCTATTCATTACAATTGTGTTGGACAGAGAAGCCCATATTTTCCTTTAAACTGGTATTTTGACCAAATTCATCTTGGGGCCATTTGGAATTGCCTGACGAAGAAACCGTAAGTAATTCTTGATTTCACAAAAAGTATGAGTGAATCCAAAAATGCATGAATGCGCATTGAAAGTAAAGTCCATAAGCTCTCATTTCGTATATCGCATGCCTATGATCTTTTCTGTACAAGCTTGCCACTATACGAAATAACATTTTATCAAAGATCGTGTTAAAAGCACATGGGGACGGCCATGTGACGATAAAGCGAGTTGTGTTTTCTATCAAATTTTAAACGCAAAGTTCTCCTCTTCGACAGCATCTTGCTAATGAAATTATATGTATAAAAAGAGCGGAATGTCAGCTATCCATTAATTATAAAAATATTTCAGGCTGTTAAGTATTTTTCATGGAAATAAAGGAAAATATGACGTAAACTCGTTAAAAAGTGGGCCTGACTGAGTCAGTTAACCATTAAGCAAGTCTCTAATTGTCCAGGCGGGCACTAAGGGTACACCTTTTTGCAGGCTTTTCTGCCAAATGCGTAGACCGCCGTAGGGCTGGCATGGGTCGGTTGACAGCACACGCCACAGATGGGAACAGAAGAGAGGGTGCAGGGTGGCCAACCGTCCTTGGAGTCGGTTGGGGCCACCTGTCTGGGTAGTACAGCATCGTAGAGGACTGGCTCATCCACGCTGTCCGATTCAGAATTGGAGGTGGACGGAGATGGTGTCACCACCTCTGCCTGGTCATCGTGTCGCAGGTCCAGAGGGGCACTTGCAGGCAGCAGATCTTTTCGGATGATAGTTCATTCTGGACCACCAGCCAGGGGCTGAACTGTGTAGGCGTATTGACCATCAAATGGTCTGTGTTTAGGCTGTGGGAACATCTGCTGGTCGGTTGAGTCTGATGGTGGTTCCAGTTTCCGACGCTTTGGTCTCTTCCAGTCAGGTGGCTCGGATGATGGCAGGGTGTCGGTTCTGCTGTCAGGCACTGAAGTTGCCTGACAGGGCCAGACCCGTTGTCTGGAGGCCACAGCAGCCTGTGGTGGTGTGGGTGCTGCTGAGCCATGTCGCTTGTCAGCATTCTGGCTGCTGACAGTGGCAGAGGAGTGGGGTTTGTCCCCAGTTTTCACAGGTGGAGACTCTGTCACCTCCGCCTTGGCCGTCGTCTTGAGCGCTGTGCCTTTACCACGCAGCTGCGGATCTGCAGTGGTGGCTGTGCAGGTGGTGGCTGCTGCAATTCCTCCTTCAAGCTGGGGACTGTGGCCGTGAGTGCCTGTAGCTGAGTTTGAAGCGAGGCAACAGTCGTAGTGCCAGCCATGTGGAGGATGTCGCCATCAGCACTGCAGTCCTGCGTCCACCTTTGGGCTTCCTTCCTTGCCTCCTCAAAGGTGGTGGTAGGATGTTCTGGACAAAATGCCGTACATCCTTGCATAGTGCAGCCGGTTGCAAGCCACGGGCGAAGGCGTCCCTGAGTATGGTGGCAGGCACCATTCCATCCCCAACCTGGTTGACTTTCCGCCAGAGGTACTGGAGATGGGAGCCACACTCCAGATGGTCTTGTCCTGGCCCTGCTGCCTTTTGAAGAACTCTGTGACTAGGGTGACCACATCACGCTGCTCTCCCCAGTTCTCCTCCATGATGGTCATGATCTTGGCTGGGGAGTCTACCTCTGTCACTGGCAGCCTGATCACCTCCTGGCCAGCTGGGCCATCTAGGGCGGCAATCAGCCAGAGGGCGGCTGTCCTGTCATCCAGGGGCTGCAGGTGTAGGGCAAGCCTGGCCTCCCGGATGAAGTCGTCCACTTTCCCTGCTGCTTTCATTACCAGTGAATTTGGGAAGCTGATGCAGAGGGGTGTAGAGGTAGGGGCAGTTGGTTGGCCATGGTGTCTGGTCTTCTTGTGCTGTGTCTTCTTGGTTCCTTCTGTCTTCAAACCTGCTCGCTGCACCAGTTGTGATGGTGTGGAGGGGTAAGGGGTATGCAGGTGAAGACAGGCAGATGGTGATAAGTGCAGGAACCAAGGGACAGCACCCAGTCAAGAAGACAGAGGACAAAGTGGAGTTTTTCTCCTATTATTTGCCTTCCATAACAAGCTCAAAGCAGGAAAACAGCCCTGGGAGCTCTCTCTCTCAGCACTCAGCGCGCTGAGCACACTCTCTGTATACTCGGGACACTCTCTCAGGACACTCTAGGCAACACTTCTCGCGTTCACGCCGCGCCCCAAATATATATACAGCTTGACCGGACTGCAAAGAAGACAACGCAGCGCTGCTCGCAAAATGAGCCTCGCGAGACAGCAAATGACAAAATTTGTGCTATCTGTCGCAGAAGCAAACTTTGTCATTTGCTGTCTCGTGAAGCTCATTTTGCCTGCAGTGCTGTGTTGTCTTCTTTGCGGTCTGGGCAAGCTGTATATATTTGGGGCATGGCGTGAGCATGAGCAGTGTTGCCTAGAGTGTCCTGAGAGAGAGTCTCGAGTATGTAGATAGAGTGCTCAGTGCGCTGAGTGCTGAGAGAGAGAGAGAGAGAGAGAGTTCCCAAGGCTGTGTTCCTGGTTTTGAGCTTGTTGTGGAAGGCAAATAAAAGGGAGAAAAACTCCACTTTGACCTCTGTGTCTTCTTGACTGGCTGCTGTTCCTTGTTTCCTGCACTTACCATCATCTGCCTGTCTTCATCTGCACACCCTTTTCCACTCCACACCATCAGAACTGGTGCTGCGAGCAGGATTGAAGACAGAAGGAACCAAGAAGAAGACACAGCCCAAGAAGACCAGACACCATGGCCAACCAACTGCCCCTACCTCTACACCCTCTGCATCAGCTTCCCAAATTCACGGGTAATGAAAGCAGCAGGAAAGTGGATGACTTCATCCGGGAGGCCAGGCTTGCCCTACACCTGCAGCCCCTGGATGACAGGACAGCCGCCCTCTGGCTGATTGCCGCCCTAGATGGCTGAGCTCGCCAGGAGGTAATCAGGCTGCCAGTGACAGAGGTAGACTCCCCAGCCAAGATCTTGACCATCATGGAGGAGAACTGGGGAGAGCAGTGTGATGTGGTCACCCTGGCCACAGCGTTCTTCAACAGGATGCAGGGCCAGGACGAGACCATCTGGGAGTAAAGCTCCCATCTCCAGTACCTCTGGGGGAAAGTCAACCAGGCTAGGGATGGAATGTTGCCTGCCACCATACTCAAGGATGCCTTCACCCGTGGTTTGCAACCAGCTGCACTATGCAAGGATGTCCGGCATTTTGTCCAGAACCATCCTACCACCACCTTTGAGGAGGCAAGGAAGGAAGCCCAAAGGCGGATGCAGGACTGCAGTGCATCCTCCACATGGCTGGAACTGTGACTTTTGCCTCGCTTCAAACTCGGCTACAGGCACTCATGGCCACAGTCGCCAGCTTGAAGGAGTAATTGCAACAGCCACCACCTGAACAGCCACCACTGCAGATCCGCAGCTGCGTAGCAAAGGCACAGCGCTCAAGACAACGGCGCAGGCGGAGGTGACAGAAGTCTCCACCTGTGAAAACTGGGGACAAACCCCAGTCCTCTGCCACTGTCAGCAGCCAGAATGCTGACAAGCGACATGGCCCAGCAGCACCCACACCACCACAGGCTGCTGTGGCCTCCAGACAACGGGTCTGGCCCTGTCAGGCAACTTCAGTGCCTGACAGCAGAACCGACACCCTGCCATCATCCGAGCCACCTGACTGGAAGAGACCAAAGCGACGGAAACTGGAACCACCATCAGACTCAACCGACCGGCAGATGTTCCCACAGCCTAAACACAGACCATTTGATGGTCTAAACGCCTACACAGTCCAGCCCCTGGCTGGCGGTCCAGAATGAAACTATCATCCGAAAAGATCTGCTGCCTGCAAGTGCCCCTCTGGACCTGCAACAAGACGACCAGGCGAAGGTGACGCCATCTACGTCCACTCCGACTCTGAATCGGACAGCGAGGATGAACCAGTCCTCTACAAAGCTGCACTGCCCAGACAGGCGGCGCCCCAACCGACTCTGAGGACGGTTGGCCACCCTGCACCCCCTTCTGTTCCATCTGCGGCGTGTGCTGTCAAACCGACCCATGCCAGCCTCACGGCGGTCTACGCGTTTGGCAGAAAAGCCTGCAAAAAGGTATACCCTTAGTGTCCGCCTGGATGATTAGAGACTTGCTTAATGGTTAACTGATTCAATCAGGTGTTCTGGAGGACAGTTGTAAAATGTATATATCCCCTGATTGACAGCTGAACACCTTCTTAGGAAGAGGTGTTGCGGACTGTTTGCCAAACAGTCCATTTGTTCATTGCGTTTTTTTGCACAAGCTAGTCTATGTTGATTGTTTTCATGTTGAATACTTCAGACTTTTTATTATATCCTCATATACACAAGAAAATGTTCTTGCAGGCACGTAAAACACAAATACAAACAATTCAACATTAATAGATTAATCTGTGGGTAAAACAGGCCTCTAAAACACAAATCAGAGACACCTTTTCGGATGTGGTTTATGTACATGTACAAACTCAGAATTTATACCAATACAAATCCATACCCAAACATTTACATCCCCCAAACACATACACACACACACACACACACACACACAGACACACTCCCAATTTGTGTGTGCATCGCGTGCCCAAACCCACATCACTCTCTCTCCCTCTCCCATCCTCCACACGCCTCCAACCTCCCCCCCACCCAGTACCTCACCCATTCACCCTTCTCAACCACTTTCTCAATCTTGCTGTCATAAAATATGTACACAGGGAATATATGAATGATTGATAAACTGAGATGGAGGAAACAGTAAAGATGATAATAGAGAAGAGAGGGACAGACAGAGACATGCCAAAAGGGGAAGGAAGAGAGCATGTGAGTTAGAGACAGACATAGTGAAGGTGAGACAGAGAGAGACTCAGCGAGCGAGGGATCGTCAGGCAGGGAGAGACCGACACCAGAGAGAGAGAGAGATTGGTAGGAGAAGGAGAGAGGAGAGAGAGAGGGAGAGACAGACAGACAGCGACGGAGAGCTAAAACATGGACAGAATCTAAAACGATAACCATTTAAGACCCGAAAACACACTTAACTTCTTATACATTCACACACACACACCCTCCATCCCCCCCTCAATCCTCTCTCCCCCACCATCTACTAGCACACAGACACGCACGGACGCGCGCACGCATGCATACACAGTCACATACACACAGGTACAGACGCGCGCGCGTGCTTACACACACACACACACACACACACACACAATTATAATCATCATCAAAAAGGTGTTAAAAATCAGACTGGCATCAAAACAATGTATGCCCCCGTTTTTTTGCCAACAGAAGAAGTAATAAAAGAGAACTAAGTCGAGTGACTTTTGCTAAGATTCAGCCCCAAGGTGCTAAAACCCGTCCAAATTCATAAACTCCTGGGGACTTGACTCAAAAAGGGTTTTGATAACAAATCTTTTTTTTTTCCTTTTCTCATTTTATGTCTGATTTTATGGATTTTTGTTTAAATAACAAGTCCATTATTGTCATTTGGCACCCAGTGTTTTGAATTTTGACGAATCTTCCCAAGTATATTTTGTATCTGACCTTCTTGGAGTGTTTAAAATAACAAATCCTTGATAAGTCATTTTTAGTACCTGACATCGTGGGATTCTGTTCAAATAACAAGCCCATTACAGTCACCCTGTACCCACCCAGTGTTTTGGATCTTCATGAATTTATCTTCCCAGTCATTTCTGGCGTCTGACTTTTTGAATTCTGTTTAAATAAGAAATTCTTTCAAGTCATTTTGGTATCCGACATTTTTGGATTTTTTTTGAAATTATTAGTCCACTATTGTCACTTGGTACCTACCCAGTGCTTTGGGTTTTAACGCATTCTTCCTAATGATTTCTGATATCTGACCTCTTGGAATTTTGTTTTAAATAGCGAGTCCAGTTTAGTCACTTATGTACCCAAAGTCCGGGTTTTGTTCATAAAAGGAATCCCCTGTCATCATTTGTATTTGACTTTTTGGAATTTTTGTTTAAAATACATGTCCATTCTAGTCAGAATGCTCATTTCAGTTGATGCAAATCTGCTGACTTCCAGAAACTTTGATTTAAACAGAAAGTCCCTGGTAGTTGGAATAATATGAATGCAAACAATGAGAAAAGACCAGATGTTTTGACGCTTTGGTGTTTGGATACATTGGTGTTAGTGTTTTGTTTTGGGAGTAGACATGCATCTAAAGACTTGATGGGCTAAAGCTTCATTTTTTTCATTGATTCAGTTGTTATACTCCTACTTGATAAATGTCATTTTTATGTCAACAGAGTGGGGGAGAGGGGGGGGGGATGTAGCTGGTGCTAACAGTGTTTATTTCTTGGTCACTTGTCCTAAAGGAGATGTTTTTGCTCATGAGTTATCTTCCCCCTTACCTACCTTGGTTGAATCTCATTTTTTATTGTGTAAATTCTTTAAATCATGAATACCTCAGAACCTACATAGTTGTGTATACGTCGCTGAAGTTACAAAAGTTAGTGTATTCTATTCATTAAATTCGTGTTGGACAGAGTAGCCCATATTTTCCTAAAAACTGGTATTTCGACCAAATTAATCTTGGCGCCATTTTGAATTGTCCGACGAACAAACCGTAATAATTCTTGATTTTACAAAAAGTATGAGAGAATCCAAAAGAATCCATGAATGCGCATTGAAAGTAAAGTCCATAAGCTCTCATTTCGTATATCGCATGCCTATGATCTTTTCTGTACAAGCTTGCGACTATACGAAATGACTGACTGACGCCACCGGTCCCTTGAGCGAGTCGCCTTCTTTGCTGATTGTGGGAGTTTTGATCTAAATTGTTGTTTTATGAAAATTTGGACTTCCCTATTGAAATCTTTTTAATGACTCCATTTCTATGATAGAAGCAACCGAAAATATCTAAAAATTATCATTCGATGGACCATTCCAACAGAATACGTTTTTTATCGAAGATCATGTTAAAAGCACATGGCGACGGCCATGTGATGATAAAGCAAGTTGTGTTTTCTATCAAATTTTAAACGCAAAGTTCCTCGCTTGGACAGCATCTTGGATAATGAAATTTATATGTATAAAAAGAGCGGAATGCCAGCTATCATTCATTATAAAAGTATTTCAGGTTGTTTCAGTATTTTTCATGGAAGTAAAGGAAAATATGATGTAAACTCGTTAAAAGTGGGCCTGAGTGAGTCAAAAATTGACCATTATTAAGCTAGTGTTTAATCGTCCAGGTAGGCACTAAGGGTATACATTTTGCAGGCTTTTCTGCCAAACGTGTAGACCGCCGTGGGGATGGCATGGGTCGGTTGATAGCACACGCCGCAGATGGGAAAAACAAAGAGGGTGCAGGGTGGCCAACCATCCTTGGAGTCGGTTGGGGCAGCCTGCCTGGGCAGTACAGCATCGTAGAGGACTGGCTCATCCTCGCTGTCCAATTCAGAGTCTGAGGTGGACGGAGATGGCATCACCTCCGCCTGGTCGTCGTGTCGCAGGTCCAGAGGGACACTTGCAGGCAGCAGATCTTTTCGGTTGATGGTTCGTTCTGGACCGCCAGCCAGGGGCTGGACTGTGTAGGTGTATAGACCATCATATGGTCTGTGTTTAGGCTGTGGAACATCTGCCGGTCGGTTGAGTCTGGTGGTGTTTCCAGTTTCCGTCGCTTTGGTCCCTTCCAGTCAGGTGGCTCAAATGACGGCAGGGTGTCGGCTCTGCTGTCAGGCACTGAAGTTGCCTGACAGGGGCAGACCCGTTGTCTGGAGGCCACAGCAGCCTGTGGTGGTGTGGGTGCTGCTGGGCCATGTCGCTTGTCAGCATTCTGGCTGCTGACAGTGGCAGAGGACTGGGTTTGTCCCCAGTTGTCACAGGTAGAGGCTTCTGTCACCTCCGCCTGTGCTGTCATCTTGAGTGTTGTGCCTTTGCCACGCAGCTGCAGATCGGTGGTGGCTGTGCAGGTGGAGGCTGCTGCAATTCCTCCTTCAAGCTGGCGACTGTGAGCATGAGTGCCTGCAGTCGAGTTTGAAGCGAGGCAACAGTCGCAGTGCCAGCCATGTGGAGGATGTCGCTATCAGCACTGCAGTCCTGCATCCACCTTTGGGTTTCCTTCTTTGCCTCCTCAAAGGTGGTGGTAGGATGGTTCCGGACAAAATGCCGGACATCCTTGCGTAGTGCAGCTGGTTGCAAGCTACGGGTGAAGGCGTCCCTTAGTATGGTGGCAGGCAACATTCCATCCCCAGCCTGGTTGACTTTCCGCCAGAGGTACTGGAGATGGGAGCCATACTTCCAGATGGTCTCGTCCTGGCCCTGCTGCCTGTTGAAGAACGCTGTGGCCAGGGTGACCACATCACGCTGCTCTCCCCAGTTCACCTCCAGGATGGTCAAGATCTTGGCTGGGGAGTCTACCTCTGTCACTGGCAGCCTGATCACCTCCTGGTGAGCTCGGCCATCTAGGTCAGCAATCAGCCAGAGGGCAGCTGTCCTGTCATCCAGGGGCTGCAGGTGTAGGGCAAGTCTGGCCTCCTGGATGAAGTCGTCCACTTTCCTGCTGCTGTCGTTACCCGTGAATTTGGGAAGCTGATGCAGAGGGTGCAGAGGTAGGGGCAGTTGGCTGGCCATGGTGTCTGGTCTTCTTGGGCTGTGTCTTCTGGTTCCTTCTGTCTTCAATCCTGCTGGCAGCACCAGTTGTGATGGTGTGGAGGGCTAAGGTGTGTGTAGGTGAAGACAGGCAGATGGTGATAAGTGCAGGAAACCAGGGACAGCAGCCAGTCAAGAAGACACAGAGGACAATGTGGAGTTTTTTCCTATTATTTGCCTTCCATGACAAGTTCAAACCAGGAGCACAGCCCTGGGGAGCTCTCTCTCTCTCAGCACTCAGCGCACTGAGTACTCTCTCTGCATACTCGGGACACTCTCTCAGGACATTCTAGGCAACACTCTAAGCCACACTGCTTGCGCTCACGCCGCTCTCCAAATATAATTATACAGCTTGCCCGGACCGCAAGGAAGACAACGCAGCGCCGTATGCAAAATGCGCCTCGCGAGACAGCAAATGACGAAATTTGTGCTATTTGTCGCAGAAGCAAACTTTGTCATTTGCTGTCTCGCAAGGCTCATTTTGCGTGCGGCACTGCGTTGTCTTCTTTGCAGTCTGGGGAAGCTGTATATATTTGGGGGCGGCGTGAGCACGAGCAGTGTTGCCGAGAGTGTTGCCTAGAGTGTCCTGAGAGAGTGTCCAGAGTATGCAGAAAGAGTGCCCAGTGCGCTGAATGCTGAGAGAGAGTTAGTTCCCAGGGCTGTGCTCCTGGTTTGAACTTGTCATGGAAGGCAAATAAAAGGAGAAAAACTCCACTTTGTCCTCTGTGTCTTCTTGACTGGCTGCTGTCCCTTGCTTCCTGCACTTACACCATCTGCCTGTCTTCACCTGCACACCCCTTACCCCTCCACACCATCACAACTGGTGCTGCAAGCAGGATGGAAGACAGAAGGAAACAAGAAGAAGACACAGCCCAAGAAGACCGGACACCATGGCCAGCCAACTGCCCCTACCTCTGCCCACCCTCTGCATCAGCTTCCCAAATTCACGGGTAACGAGAGCAGCAGGAAAGTGGATGACTTCATCCGGGAGGCCAGGCTTGCCCTACACCTGCAGCCCCTGGATGACAGGACAGCCGCCCTGTGGCTGATTGCCGCCCTAGATGGCCGAGCTCACCAGGAGGTGATCAGGCTGCCAGTGACAGAGGTAGACTCCCCAGCCAAGATCTTGACCATCATGGAGGTGAACTGGGGAGAGCAGCGTGATGTGGTCACCCTGGCCACAGCGTTCTTCAACAGGATGCAGGGCCAGGACGAGACCATCTTGGAGTATGGCTCCAATCCCCAGTACCTCTGGCGGAAAGTCAACCAGGCTGGGGATGGAATGTTGCCTGCCACCATACTCAGGGATGCCTTCACCTGTGGCTTGCACCAGCTGCACTACGTAAGGATGTTCGCATTTCGTCCGGAACCATCCTACCACCACCTTTGAGGAGGCAAGGAAGGAAGCCCAAGGTGGATGCAGGACTGCAGTGCTGATAGCGACATCCTCCACATGGTTGGCACTGCGACTGTTGCCTCGCTTCAAACTCAGCTACAGGCACTTATGGCCACAGGCGCCAGCTTGAAGGAGGAATTGCAGCAGCCTCCACCTGCACAGCCACTAAAGCAGATTCACAGCTGCGTGGCAAAGGCACAGCGCTCAAGACGACGGCCAAGGCGGAGGTGACAGAAGTCTCCACCTGTGAAAACTGGGGACAAACCCCAGTCCTCTGCCACTGTCAGCAGCCAGAATGCTGACAAGCGACATGGCCCAGCAGCACCCACACCACCACAGGCTGCTGTGGGCCTCCAGACAACGGGTCTGGCCCTGTCAGGCAACTTCAGTGCCTGACAGCAGAACCGACACCCTGCCATCATCCGTGCCACCTGACTGGAAGAGACCAAAGTGACGGAAATTGGAACCACCATCAGACTCAACCGACTGGCAGATGTTCCCACAGCCTAAACACAGACCATTAGATGGTCTATACGCCTACACAGTCCAGCCCCTGGCTGGCGGTCCAGAAACAAACTATCATCCGAAAAGATCTGCTGCCTGCAAGAGTCCCTCTGGACCTGCGACACAACGACTAGGCGGAGGTGACACCATTTTCGTCAACCTCCGACTCTGAATCGCACAGCAAGGATGAGCCAGTCCTCTACAATGCTGCACTGCCCAGATAGGCGGCGCGCCCCAACCGACTCCAAGGATGGTTGGCCACCCTGCACTCTCTTCTGTTCCATCTGCGGCGTGTGCTGTCAACCGACCCATGCCCAGCCCCACGGCGGTCTACGCGTTTGGCAGAAAAGCCTGCAAAAAGGTATACCCTTAGTGGCCGCCTTGATGATTAGAGACTTGTTTAATGGTTACTGACTCAGTCAGGTCTTCTGGAGGACAGTTGTAAAATGTTTTATACCCCCTGATTGATAGTTGAACACCTTTTTAGGAAGAGGTGTTGCGGACTGTTTGCCAAACAGTCCTTTTGTTCATCGTGTTTTTTTTTTTTGTACAAGCTAGTCTATGTTCATTGTTTTCATGTTGAATACTTCAGACTTCAGACTTTTTATTATATCCTGATATACACAAGGAAAATGTTTTTGCAGGCACGTAAAACACTAATACAAGCAATTTAACATTAACAAATCAATCTGTGGGTAAAACAGGCCTCTAAAACAAAATCCGAGACACCTTTTCCGATGTGGTTTATGTACATATACAAAATCAGACATTTATACCAATACAAATCCGTACCCAAACATTTACATCCCCCCCCCCCCCCCCCCCCCCCCCCCCCTCGCACAACATGTGTGTGCACCGCATGCCCAAACCCACATCTCTCTCTCTCTCTCTCACCTCTCCCATCCTCCACACTCCTCCAACCTCCCCCCACCCCCGTCAGTCATTCCCTTCTCAACCACTCTCTCAATCTTGGTGTCATAAAATATGTACACAGGGGGAAAATGAACTACAAGATAGGAATGATTGATAAACTGAGATGGAGGAAACAGTAAAGATGATAATAGAGGAGAGAGGGACAGACAGAGACATGCCAAAAGGGGAAGGAAGAGAGCATGTGAGTTAGAGACAGACATAGTGAAGGTGAGACAGAGAGAGAATCAGAGAGCGACAGATCGTCAGGCAGGGAGAGACAGACACCAGAGAGAGAGAGAGAAAGAGGGAGTGGTAGGAGAAGGAGAGAGACAGAAGGAGAGAGGGAGAGACAGACAGACAGACAGACGGACAGCGACAGAGAGCTAAAACATGGACAAAATCTGAAACGATAACCATTTAAGACCTGAAAAACACTTAACTTCTTATATACTCTCCCCCCCCCCCCCCTCAAACCTCCCCCACCATATACTAGCACACACACACACACACACACACACACACACACACACACACGCGCGCACACACACACCCACATACAAACACGCACACACACACGCACGCGCGCGCACGCGCACACACACACACAATTATAATCATCATCAAAAAGGTGTTAAAAATCAGACTGGTGTCAAAACAACGTATGCCCATTTTTTTTTTAGTCAAGTAGAAGTAGTAAAAGAGAACTAAGTTGAGCGACTTTTTGCTCAGATTCCATCGAAATTCATAAACTCCTGGGGAACTTGACTCAAAAAGGGTTTTGATAACAAATCCTTTTTTTTTTTTCCTTTTCTCATTTCATGTCTGATTTTATGGATTTTTGTTTAAATAACAAGTCCATTATTGTCACTTGGTGCCCAGTGTTTTGAATTTTGACGAATCTTCCCAAGTATATTTTGTATCTGACCTTCTTGGAGTGTTCAAAATAACAAATCCTTGATAAGTCATTTTAGTACCTGACATCGTGGGATTTTGTTCAAAAACAGCAAGTCCATTACAGTCACCCTGTACCCACCCAGTGTTTTGGATCTTCATGAATTTATCTTCCCAGTCGTTTCTGGCGTCTGACTTTTTGAATTCTGTTTAAATAAGAAATTCTTTCAAGTCATTTTGGTATCTGACATTTTTGGATTTTTTTTTTGAAATTATTAGTCCACTATTGTCACTTGGTACGTACCCAGTGCTTTGGGTTTTAACGCATTCTTCCTAATGATTCTGATGTCTGACCTCTTGGAATTTGTTTTAAATAGCGAGTCCAGTTTAGTCACGTATGTACGCAAAGTCTGGGTTTGTTCATGAAAGGAATCCCCTGTCATTTTGTACTTTTTGACTTTTTGTTTAAAATACATGTCCATTCTAGTCAATATGCTGCTCATTTCAGTCGATGCAAATGCTGACTTCCAGAAACTTTGATTTAAACAGAAAGTCCCTGGTAGTTGGAATGATATGAATGCAAACAATGAGAAAGACCAGATGTTTTGACGCTTTTGGTGTTTTGATACATTGGTGTTAGTGTTTTGTTTTGGGAGTAGCCATGCCTCTAAAGACTTGATGGTTAAAGCTTCATTTTTTTCCATTGATTCAGTTGTTATACTCCTACTTGATAACTCTGTCATTTTTGTGTCGCCGAGGACGCTGGTTGTAACAGAGTAGGGGGGATATAGCCGGGTGCTAACAGTGTATATTTCTTGGTCACCTGTCGTAAAGGAGACATTTTGCTCATGAGTTATTTTCCCCTTACCTCCCTTGGTTGAATCTCATTTTTTTATTGTGTAAATTCTTTAAATCATGAATACCTCAGAACCTACATAGTTGTGTATACATAGCTGAAGTCACAAAAATTAATGTATTCTATTCATTACAATCGTGTTGGACAGAGAAGCCCATATTTTCCCTAAAACTGGTATTTCGACCAAAATAATCTTGGTGCCATTTTGAATTGTCCGAATGATCAAAAACCGTAAATAATTCTTGATTTCACAAGAAGTATGAGAGAATCCAAAGAATCCATGAAATGCGCTTTGAAAGTAAAGTCCACAAGCTCTCATTTCGTATATCGCATGCCTATGATCTTTTCTGTACAAGCTTGCCACTATACAAAATGACTGACGGCGCCGGTCCCTTCCTTGAGCGAGTCGCCTTCTTTGTTGATTGTGGGAGTTTTGATCTTAAATTGTTGTTTTATGAAATTTGGACTTCCCTATTGAAATCTTTTTAATGACTCCATTTCTATGATAGAAGCAACCAACCAAAATATATATAAAAATTATCGTCCGATGGACCATTCCAACAGAATAACATTTTATCAAAAAATCGTGTTAAAAGCACATGGCGACGGCCATGTGACGATAAAGCGAGTTGTGTTTTCTATCAAATTTTAAACGCAAAGTTCTCCGCTTGGACGGCATCTTGGATAATGAAATTTTTATATGTATAAAAAGAGCGGAATGCCAGCTATCCATTCATTATTAAAGAATATTTCAGGCTGTTTAGTATTTTCATGGAAATAAAGGAAAATATGATGTAAACTCGTTAAAAGTGGGTTCATTCTCGGACTTTAATTGCCATAACTTTACACAGCCACAGAATTGTCAAATATGACTTATTCATTTTATTCCTTGGGTTCTGAGGTTTTCATCGATATCAGATATGTTTGGATACTTTGAATGGACGGCGAGCTAGACAACGCAGAAGCTGCGACCGATAGCACAGATTTTGTCATTTGCGTTCTCACAAGGCTCATTTTACGTGCGGCGCTGCATTGTCGTCTTTGCGGTCCGGGCAAGCTGTATATATTTTGGGCGCGGCGTCAGTGCGAGCAGTGTTGCCTAGAGTGTCCTGAGTATACAGAGAGAGTGCTCAGTGCTCCGAGTGCTGAGAGAGAGAGAGAGTTCCCAGGGCTGTGTTCCTGGTTTGAGCTTGTTATAGAAGGCAAATAAAGGAGAAAAACTTCACTTTGTCCTCTGTGTCTTCTTGACTGGCTACTGTCCCTTGTTTCCTGCACTTATCACCATCTGCCTGTCTTCACCTGCACACCCCTTACCCTTCCACACCATCACAACACAAATCCAGTATCAACACTACAGTGATGGTGACATGGTGGCGTGTTGGTGTGCAGGTACACGGAGCACAGCACGGTGGGCCTGGCTCAGCAGTGGGACCAGCTGGACCAGCTGTGTATGAGGATGCAGCACAACCTGGAGCAACAGATCGAGGCCAGGTACTGCATGTGTGTGTGTGTGTGTGAGTGAGTGAGTGAGTGAGTGATTCTGCATGTGTGTGTGTGCGAGTGTGTGAGTGACTCTACATGTGTATGTGTGTGTGTGACTCTACATGTGTGTGTGTGTGTGTGTGTGTGTGTGTGTGTGTGTGTGTGTGCGTGCTTGCTTGCATGCATGCATAAGTGTTTGTGTGTGTGTGCGATTTATCTGTGGTCATCCTGATGTGTATATTTTGGAAACAGTTTGTGGAAAAATTGTATGGTACAGGCTTTTTATGAACAAGATAGGTGGATTTGTCCAAAGATGAAACAAAGCTCTTTTTATTTGGGGGCGGGGGGGAGGGGAGGGACATTCATAATAAAAGTATTTCAATGTTGAATGACTTGTCAGCCTTGCACAGTCTGTTCTTTTTTGTAAAGACTTCTTTTTGTTAGCTACAAATTTAATTCAAGTCTTCAGATGAATGCTCTTTGGAGCAAATGTCTGCCTCAGGTTATACAAGTCGTTTGCAGGGTACAGGCAAGGCAGCAATCAGTTTGATCGTTGTCGTTAGTATCCCACTCTATTTCCCCATACCACTAGCCTCTGAAGAGAACTGTTCTTACACAAATCTTAAAAGACAGAATAGTAATAATGAGAAAAACATGCAGCTGGAGTAACTTGTTTTGTCTTGCGGTGACAAGTGTTTCTCATTCAGTGTGCTTTGTGTATCATACACACAGTGACATAGGCAGGTTCCACATTTCAGATGGAGGTTTGAAACATTCAGCAGCATGTTTGCCAGCATGTACATTGATGAATGTCACCAAGGCTGCAGGTGCCCATTTTGATAGGCTGCTACCAGAACTTTCAAGATCAAAACTGGAGACATTCAGTTGAAATGAGCTCTGTCAACAAGTTTTCTCGTCACAAGTGTCCCATCATCATCACTAATGTACGAAGTTATTTAAGGTGAATTCAGTCTTACACAAAAATGAAGAAAAAAAAAATGGAGAAGAGAAGCAAGCAAGAATTTTCAGTTCCATGAAATGACATGACTGTTCATCAGACAATGACTCTGTCACTGATTCACCATCTAACGCGACACAAAGTTTTGAAAGTACAGTGTGAGGAATCTTTCTTCTTCTGCATACGCAGGCTGGTACTCCTGTGGGCACCCCTTGTATAGAAAGGCAAGGATTAATCCCATCTACCTGACAAAGGGAGTGGAGTTTTGTGCGCATGACTTTTTTATCCAGCCATTAAGGCAGCCATACTCAACTTCGGGGAAGGTGCATGCAATGTGTCACGTGTCACCCATACCAACGGCCGAACTGGCCTTCCCTTCTGGAAGTTGGTGATGGGATTTTACATGTGTGCAAGATGTTATGCGTACGTTCACAGGTCGCCCTGTGTCTTCTTCAGCTCACTGTTGCTGTTGTGGCAGCGAGGCCTGGTGGGACGACTGTTGTGTGGGGTGAACGGTTGTCAGGATCTGATTGTAGATGGGGGGGAAGTTCAAAGCCTTGATCTCTGTTCAGGCTGGGGCGTCTGGTCTTAATTTCGATGGCTTCTTTAACTTTAACTTTTTCTTTTTGTGAGGAAGGGCTCTGTAGATAAGATCTTGGTTTCTTGGGGGCTGAAACTGTGGCCTGTGGCTTGTAGATGTTCATGTATGGCAGAAGTAGATGGGTTTTGGTGTTCCTGTAGACGATGGGTGGTGAGTGGTCTTGCTGTCTCGTCTCGCCATGTAGGTATGGGGTACAGTCTTGACACCCTACCTGGTACACTACACCACACTGCTTGAGGGGGTCCGTTTTGTCTTTGACATGGGTCAGTTGCTTGGCGTAGGGAGTTGGTGGGTTTGTGGAACACTTTGCATCCATGTTGTTGGAAGGTCCTGGCTAGACGCTCTGAGACTCCTTTAATGTAAGGGATCCCCACTTTCACACTGTCCGTATCTGTAGAAGAAGGGTAGCGAACTCGAGGGTTGTCCCACATCCATGCAGGGTATCCATTAGCGGAAAGGGCAGTCTTGATGTGTTCTTCTTCTTTCAGCTCTTCCTCCTTAGTGGAACACAGTACAGAGGCTCTGTGCATGAGGGTGTTGACAACAGATCTCTTGTGCGGTCAGTGTGGGTGGGTTTCCTATAGACGGTGGTCTCCACCCTGTCGTCATGGGTTCGGGTGATGAGTTGTGTCCTGGAACAGGATCTTCCCTTCTGCTTCAGTTTTCCGAAGTGAATTGGATACTGTCGTCGATGGAATTCAGTTGAGTGGGAAGCTGTCAACCTCTCCCGTCTCCTGTATGCGGGTCATGGTGTCATCCACATAGCAGTACCACATGCTGGGAGGGTTGGCAGCGGTCTCAAGGGCTACTTTTTCAAAATGTTCCATGTACAGGTTGGCTACCACTGGAGATACTGGCGAACCCATGGCAGCTCCTTGTTTCTGCTGGTAGAACTCATGTTGAATGAAAAGTAGTGCTAGTAAGGCACAGTTCCAACAGTTCTAGCACCTGTTCTGTAGTGAGTTCACACCGGATGACGAAGTGGTGTAGTCATCCTCATCTTCTTCAGCAAAAGAGATGCCAGTACAAGGTGCTAGGTTCTGTAGTCACAAACACCTTGTGAGGAAGTGGTAGTCATCTTATAAATCTTCCCCCGAATGACTTGGAGAGCCTTGGGTACAGGGGATGCTAGTGAAAAGTGCACACAAACATCATAGGAGACAAGTTTTCCCCTGGAGCCAGTAGCTGGTTTTCCATCTTCTGTACAAAATCTGTGCTGTTGACTATGTGGTGCTCGGTCTGGCTGACTGAAGGTCCCAATATTTGTGTCAGGAATTTGGGGGCATTGTACATGATACTGCCACAGCTGGACACAATGGGGCGGAGGGGGATTCATGCATCCTTTTGTGTATCTTGGGTAATCCATACAGCTTAGGCATGGATTCTGAAGTGGGGTAAAGACATTGGTAAAGATTTAGAGGAGATAGAATCTTCTTTCTTCCATTTCTTTAGCAGGTTGATAAGCTGGTTTTTCACTTTCTTCGTAGGGTCAGTCTTGAGTTTTTCATAGGTGTCTGTATCGCTGAGAAGGGTCTGTATTTTCTTGTTGTACTCGTCTTTCGGTAACAATACTGTGGTCCTACCTTTGTCAGCTGGAAGGATGATGATGCTGTCGTCCTGTCTCAGGTTTTTCAGGGCTTGTTTTTTCCTCTCGTGAAATGTTGGATTTGGTGGCTTACTGGACTTTATGACTTTGACTTTGACCACTTCGCTCCGTAGGCTGTCTGCTGTGGCTTTGTCTTTGATCTGGCTGCACGCTGCTTCAGTGGAAGCTACGATTTCCTTGACTGGAATCGATGTGCGCGCAACACAGAAGTTCAGTCCTTTCTTCAGCACACTCGATTCACCGTCGTCACTGAGAGCACGGTTGGAGAGATTGATAAACCATTTGTTGGTGTCTGTGGCGTTGGAGGTCAGTAAGTTTCCGTTGTTGGGATGTTGTTTCTGGCGAAAGCGTTCGAACTTGTCGCGTTGCCTGTGTTTGTAAACATTCAACTCATGCGCATGCGTGAGGCAGCATGAAAGTAAAAATGTCGTCTGCTATTTCCTGTGGGAGGATTCTGTGAAGTCCGCATTTGTCTCTCGATTTCGTTATCGAGCCTCAGGGTGTTGTGGTCGCATTGTCTGATTCTTTCTTGGATCAAAAGTCGTTCAGCTTTCTTCAAGATCTGGGAAGCATTGATTCCCTTCACACAAGTTTTTAAATGAAGGCTTGGGGGACTTACCTGTTCACATTGACCGAATGTTGAAATGTTTATGGTTTTGCCATCTCGCTAGTTTGAGTTGTCGTTTCTCCTGTTTCTCACTGTCTTCAAGACTTCACGTCCCATGTTGGCAAAATAAATAAGAATATAGGTTCTGTTTTCTCTCTACAGAAACCTATATTCTTATTTATTTTGCCAACATGGACGTGAAGTCTTGAAGACAGTGAGAGGAAACAGGAGAAACGACAACTCAAACTAGCGAGATGATGGCAAAACCATAAACATTTCAACATTCGGTCAATGTGAACAGGTAAGTCCCCCATGCCTTCATTTAAAAACTTGTGTGAAGGGAATCAATGCTTCCCAGATCTTGAAGAAAGCTGAACGACTTTTGATCCAAGAAAGAATCAGACAATGCGACCACAACACCCAGAGGCTCGATAACGAAATCCGAGAGACAAACGCGGAACTTAACAGAATCCTCCCACAGGAAATAGCAGACGACATTTTACTTTCATGCCGCCTCGCGCGCATGCGCATGAGTTGAATGTTTACAAACACAGGCAACGCGACAAGTTCGAACGCTTTCGCCAGAAACAACATCCCAACGGAAAAACTTACTGACCTCCAACGCCACAGACACCAACAAATGGATTATCAATCTCTCCAAAACCGTGCTCTCAGTGACGGTGAATCGAGTGTGCTGAAGAAAGGACTGAACTTCTGTGTTGCGCGCACATCGATTCCAGTCAAGGAAATCGTAGCTTCCACTGAAGCAGCGTGCAGCCAGATCAAAGACAAAGCCACACAGTAGACCTAGCCTACGGAGCAAAGTGGTCAAAGTCATAAAGTCCAGTAAGCCACCCAAATCCAACATTTCACAAGAGGAAAAAAACAAGCCCCTGAAAAACCTGAGACAGGACGACAGCATGTCATCCTTCCAGCTGACAAAGGTAGGACCACACAGTATTGTTACCGAAAGACGAAAGAGTATACAACAAGAAAATACAGACCCTTCTCAGTGATACAGACACCTATGAAAAACTCAAGACTGACCCTACCAAGAAAGTGAAACCAGCTTATCAACCTGCTAAAGAAATGGAAGAAAGAAGATTCTATCTCCTCTAATCTTTACCGATGTCTTTACCCCACTTCAGAAATCCATGCCTAAAGCTGTATGGATTACCCAAGATACACAAGAAGGATGCACCCCTCTGCCCCATTGTGTCCAGCTGTGGCAGTGTCATGTACAATGCCCTCCAAATTCCTGACACAAATATTGGGACCTTCAGTCGGGCAGACCGAGCACCACATAGTCAACAGCACAGATTTTGTACAGAAGATGGAAAAAACCAGCAACTGGCTCCAGGGGAGAGAAACTTGTCTCCTATGATGTTTGTGCACTTTTCACTAGCATCCCTGTACCCAAGGCTCTCCAAGTCATTCGGGAGACGATTGAGGATGACTACCACCTGTTCGTCACCGTGTGTGAACTCACTACAGAACAGGTGCTAGAACTGTTGGAACTGTGCCTCACTAGCACCTACTTTTTGTTCAACCATGAGTTCTACCAGCAGAAACAAGGAGCTGCCATGGGTTCGCCAGTATCTCCAGTGGTAGCCAACCTGTACATGGAACATTTTGAAAAAGTAGCCCTTGAGACCGCTGCCCAACCCTCCCAGCATGTGTGGTACCGCTATGTGGATGACACCATGACCCGCATACAGGAGACGGAGGTTGACAGCTTCACCACTCACCTGAATTCCATCGACGACAGTATCCAATTCACTTCGGAAACTGAAGCAGAAGGGAAGATCCCGTTCCTGGACACACTCATCACCCCGAACCCATGACGACAGGGTGGAGACCACCGTCTATAGGAAAACCCACCCCACACTGACCAATATCTGAACTTTCACTCTCTAACCACCCCCTCCAGCACAAGAGATCTGTTGTCAACACCCTCATGCACAGAGCCTCTGTACTGTGTTCCACTAAGGAGGAAGAGCTGAAAGAAAGAAGAAGAACACATCAAGACTGCCCTTTTCGCTAATGGATACCCTGCATGGATGTGGGACAACCCTCGAGTTCGCTACCCTTCTTCTACAGATACGGACAGTGTGAAAGTGGGGATCCCTTACATTAAAGGAGTCTCAGAGCGTCTAGCCAGGACCTTCCAACAACATGGATGCAAAGTGTTTCCACAAACCCACCAACTCCCTACGCCAGCAACTGACCCATGTCAAAGACAAAACGGACCCCCTCAAGCAGTGTGGTGTAGTGTAGTATGTAACAGTAGGGTGTCAAGACTGTACCCATACCTACATTGGCGAGACAGCAAGACCACTCACCACCCGTCTACAGGAACACCAAAACCGATCTACTTACTTCTGCCATACATGAACATCTACAAGCCACAGGCCACAGTTTCAGCCCCCAAGAAACCAAGATCTTATCTACAGAACCCTTCCTCACAAAAAAAGAAAAAGAGAAAAAAGAAGCCATCGAAATTAAGACCAGACGCCCCAGCCTGAACAGAGATCAAGGCTTTGAACTTCCCCCCATCTACAATCAGATCCTGACAACCGTTCACCGCACACACAACAGTCGTCCCACCAGGCCTCACTGCCACAACTATGGGTGTTACACGTGACACATTGCATTCCCCTTTCCCCGAAGTGGCACCTTCGGGGAGAGTATGGCTGCCTTAATGGCTGGATAAAAAAAAAAGTCATGCGCACAAAAACTCCAAAAAAAAAAACTTGTCCCTTTGTCAGGTAGATGGGATAATCCTTTGCCTTTCTATACAAGGGGTGCCCACAGGAGTACCAGCCTGCGTATGCAGAAGAAGAAAGATTCCTTCACACTTGTACTTTCAAAACTTGGTGTCGCGTTAGATGGTGAATCAGTGACAGAGTCATTGTCTGATGAACAGTCATGTCATTTCATGGAACTGAAAATTCTTGCTTGCTCCTCTCTTCTCCATTTTTTTTTCTTCATTTTTGTGTAAGACTGAATTTCACCTTAAATAACTTCGTTCATTAGTGATGATACATGTGAGGGAAAACTTGTGACAAGAGGCAGTCTGCTATACTTATTGAGAAGAGCTCATTTTCAAGCTGAATGTCTCCAGTTTTGATCTTGAAAGTTCTGGTAGCAGCCTATCAAAATGGGCACCTGCAGCCTTGGTGACATTCATCAATGTACATGCTGGCAAACATGCTGCTGAATGTTTCAAACCTCCATCTGAAATGTGCAAACCTGCCTATGGGTGTCACTGTGTGTATGATACACAAAGCACACTGAATGAGAAACACTTGTCACCGCAAGACAAAACAAGTTACTACTCAGCTGCATGTTTTTCTCATTATTACTATTCTGTCTTTTAAGATTTGTGTAAGAACAGTTCTCTTCAGAGGCTAGTGGTATGGGGAAATAGAGTGGGATACTAACGACAACGATCAAACTGATTGCTGCCTTGCCTGTACCCTGCAAACGACTTGTATAACCTGAGGCAGACATTTGCTCAAAGAGGCATTCATCTGAAGACCTGAATTAAATTTGTAGCTAATAAAAAGAAGTCTTTACAAAAAGAACAGACTGAGCAAAGGACTGACAAGTTCATTCAACATTGAAATACTTTTATTATGAATGTCCCTTCCCCCCCCCGCATAAAAAAAAAAGCTTTGTTTCATCTTTTGGACAAATCCACCTATCTTGTTCATAAAAAGCCTGTACCATACAATTTTTTCCACAAAACTGTTTCCCAAAATATACACATCAGGATGACCACAGATAAATCGCACACACACACACACCACAAACACTTATGGCATGCATGGCAAGCAAAGCACAGGGCACACACACACACGCACACACACACACATCACACTGACACACACACATGTAGAGTCACACACACACACATCACACATACCTAGAGTCACTCACACATCGCACACACACCACACATGCAGAATCACTCACTCACTCACTCACTCACACGCACACAACACACACATGCATGTACAGCTGGCCTCGATCTGTTGCTCGCAGTTGTGCTGCATCCTCATACACAGCTGGTCCAGCTGGTCCTACTGCTGAGCCAGGCCGCCCACCGTGCTGTGCTCCGTGTACCTTCACACAGCCACAGCGCCGCGGCCGCACCATGTCACCATCACTGTAGTGTTGATACTGGATTTGTGTTGTGATGGTGTGGGAAGGGTAAGGGGTTGTGCAGGTGAAGACAGGCAGATGGTGATAAGTGCAGGAAACAAGGGACAGCAGGCCAGTCAAGAAGACACAGAGGACTAAAGTGAAGTTTTTTTCCTCTTTTATTTGCCTTCTATAACAAGCTCAAACCAGGAACACAAGCCCCTGGGAACTCTCTCTCTCTCTCTCAGCACTCGGAGCACTGCTCTCTGCATCTCTCTCTGTATACTCAGGACACTCTAGGCACACACTGCTCGCACTGACCCGCGTGAAAACTATATACAGCTTGAAAGCGTGCCCGCGCCGGGGCAAAATATACAATGGCTTGCCCGGGACACGCAAAGAAACATGCGCCCGCACGTAAAATGAGCCTTGTGAGAACGCAAATGACAAAATCTGTGCTATCGGTCGCAGCTTCTGCGTTGTCTCGCTAGCTCGCCGTCACAGTTCAAAGTATGCAAACATATTTGATATCGATGAAAACCTCAGAACCCAAGGAATAAAATGGCAATAAGTCATATTTGACAATCTTCTGTGGCTGTGTAAAGTTATGGCAATTAAAGTCCGAGAATGAACCCACTTTAAACGAGTTTACACATCATATTTTCTCTTTATTTCCATGAAAAATACTAAACAGCCTGAAATAATCTTATAATGAATGGATAGCTGGCATTCCGCTCTTTTTATACATATAAATTTCATTATCTCAAGATGCCGTCCAAGCGGAGAACTTTGCGTTTAAAATTTGATAGAAAAACACAACTTGCTTTATCGTCACATGGCCGTCGCCATGTGCTTTTAACACGATTTTGATAAAATGTTATTCTGTTGGAATGGTCCATCGGATGATAATTTTTATATATTTTTGGTTGCGACAATGAACAAAGAAGGCGACTCGCTCAAGGGACCGGCGCCGTCAGTCATTTTGTATAGTCGCAAGCTTGTACAGAAAAGATCATAGGCATGCGATATACGAAATGAGAGCTTATGGACTTTACTTTCAATGCGCATTCATGGATTCTTTGGATTCTCTCATACTTTTTGTGAAATCAAGAATTGTTTTACGGTTTGTTCGTGGACAATTCAAAATGGCGCCAAGATTAATTTGGTGCGAAATACCAGTTTTAGGGAAAATATGGGCTTCTCAGCCCAACAACACGATTGTAATGAATAGAATACATTAATTTTTGTGACTTCAGCGACACTATGTATACACAACTATGTAGGTTCTGAGGTATTCATGATTTAAAGAATTTACACAATAAAAAATGAGATTCAACCAAGGGAGGTAGGGGGAAGATAACTCATGAACAAAATATCTCCTTTACGACAATGACCAAGAAATATACACTGTTAGCACCCGGCTACATCCCCCCCCACTTCCTCGTTACAACCATGACTCGCTGACACAAAAAATGACATAAAAATGACAGAGTTATCAAGTAGGAGTATAACAATGAATCAATGAAAAAAAATGAAGCTTTAGCCATCAAGTCTTTAGAGGCATGGCTACTCCCAAAACAAAACACTAACACCAATGTATCAAAACACCAAAGCGTCAAAACATCTTGTCTCTCTCATTGTTTGCATTCATATTATTCCAACTACCAGGGACTTTCTGTTTTAAATCAAAGTTTCTGGAAGTCAGCAGATTTGCATCGACTGAAATGAGCATATTGACTAGAATGGACATGTATTTTAAACAAAAATTCCAAAAAGTCAAATACAAAATGACTACAGGGATTCCTTTCATGAACAAAACCCGGACTTTGGGTACATAAGTGACTAAACTGGACTTGCTATTTAAAACAAAATTCCAAGAGGTCAGACATCAGAAATCATTAGGAAGAATGCGTTAAAACCCAAAGCACTGGGTAGGTACCAAGTGACAATAGTGGACTAATAATTGAAAAAAAAAATTCCAAAAATGTCGGATACCAAAATGACTTGAAAGATTTGTTATTTAAACAGAATTCAAAAAGTCAGTCGCCAGAAATGACTGGGAAGATAAATTCATGAAGATCCAAAACACTGGGTGGGTACAGGGTGACAGTAATGGACTTGTTATTTGAACAAAATCCCACGATGTCAGGTACTAAAAATGACTTATCAAGGATTTGTTATTTTAAACACTCCAAGAAGGTCAGATACAAAATATACTTGGGAAGATTCGTCAAAATTCAAAACACTGGGTGCCAAGTGACAATAATGGACTTGTTATTTAAACAAAAATCCATAAAATCAGACATAAAATGAGAAAAGGAAAAAAAGGATTCGTTATCAAAACCCTTTTTGAGTCAAGTCCCCAGGAGTTTATGAATTTGGATGGTTTTTTTAGCACCTTGGGCAAAACCTTTCCAAAGTCGCTCGATTTAGTTCTCTTTTTACTACTTCTGTTGGCAAAAAATGGGGGCATACGTTGTTTTTGGATGCCAGTCTGATTTTTAAACACCTTTTTGATGATGATTATAATTGTGTGTGTTGTGCGTGTATGTGCAGTGCCATGCGCATGTTTGTGTGTGGGGTGTGCGTGTATGTGTGTGTGTACATGCGTGTGTGTGTGTGTGTGTGTGCTAGTATATGGTGGGGGAGAGGTTTGGGGGGTGGGGGGGGAGAGTATATAAGAAGTTAAGTGTGTTTTGGGTCTTAAATGGTTATCGTTTCAGATTTTGTCCATGTTTTAGCTCTCTGTCGCTGTCCCGTCTGTCGGTCTGTCCCTCTCTCTCCTCTCTCCTCTCTCTCTCTCTTCTCCTACCCCTCCCTCTCTCTCTCTCTCTCTCTGGTGTCTGTCTCTCCCTGCCTGACGATCTGTCGCTCTCTGAGTCTCTCTCTCTGTCTCACCTTCTCTATGTCTGTCTCTAACTTGCATGCTCTCTTTCTTACCCTTTTTGGCATGTCTCTGTCTGTCCCTCTCTTCTCTATTATCATCTTTACTGTTTTCCTCCTCCATCTCAGTTTATCAATCATTCATATACTGCAGTTCATTTTCCCCCTGTGTACATATTTTTATGACAGCAAGATTGAGAGAGTGGTTGAGAAGGGTGAATGGGTGGGTGACGGGGGTGGAGGGAGGTTGGAGGAGTGTGGAGGATGGGAGAGGGTAACAGAGAGAGAGAGAGAGTGATGTGGGTTTGGGCACGCGGTGCACACACATTGTTGAGAGTGTGGGGTGTGTGGGGGGGGATGTAAATGTTTGGGTATGGATTTGTATTGGTATAAATGTCTGAGTTTGTACATACATAAACCACCTCGGAAAAGGTGTCTCTGATTTTGTTTTAGAGGCCTGTTTTACCCACAGATTGATTTGTTAATGTTAAATTGTTTGTATTTGTGTTTTACGTGCCTGCAAAAACATTTTCCTTGTGTATATGAGGATATAATAAAAAGTCTGAAGTATTCAACATGAAAACAATCAACATAGACTAGCTTGTACAAAAAAAAAAACGCAATGAACAAAAGGACTGTTTGGCAAACAGTCCGCAACACCTCTTCCTAAAAAGGTGTTCAA
>JADBJO010022691.1:0-7500 GCA_016801955.1 Conus betulinus
AAGTCCCGGTCCAGATACGCAACTCTTAGCGATGTTACGTTCCACACTCCGCTTTACACAATGGGTTGCCTACCGGGTTAGGTGCCACGACCGGAAAGAGGCCTGTTGGGTCGCTTCATCAAGTTCCGTTTAACGGTGTTCACTACTGTTCCAATCACGAGCTCGTACGGTTTGTCCCTAATACTTCCAGATACTTATGAGAATGGAATAGAATAGAACGTTAAAAAAAAAAAAAAAAAAGGTTGTCTTCGTTTCGAGGCTGTTGAATAGCCTTGACCAACTCGCTTTCAGATGAGAGAAATAATTATACTTTTCGAAAACTATTTTATTTCATCACGCGTGTTATTCTATAGCCATACACACACCTCACGCAAACCGACACACAACATACACACCGCAACGCGCGCGCGCGAAACGCAACAACACGAGCACACAGTTACACACGCAAGCTACCACCACACACACCCACAAACACACCACACAACACACACACACACAACACAACACACACCACAACACACACCAACACACACACGGCATGAGCGCTACGCACAACACGCACAACGCACCACACACACAACAGCAGCATGCACGCCCATAATAACACACACAGAAACTGGTACGTAACGCAGGCACGGGCGCCACCCCCGCACGCCACGTATGCATCTTAACACCACACACACGACACACAACAAAAAAACTACACACACACACACACCCACACCACACCACTACACAAACACACACACACCCACACAAACACACAACACACACACACAACACAACCCCACCCACACACAACACACACAAATCCCTTTGTTGCACACACATCAGTCGATCGTTGGTCGTTTGCAAACGTTGATCGTTGACACAACTGACCGTTATTATCGGACAAATCCCAAAAATGGACGAATGACAAACTCTCTCTATCCTTCTCCCTCCTGCTCCTCTCTATCTCTCTCTCTCTCCTTCTCTCTCTCTAGCTATCTCTCGCTTCTCTCTCTCTCTATCTCTCTCTCTCTGACACACACAACACCAACACACACACACAACCACAAACATCACAACACCACAAACACACATTGGCAGCCACGATCCAACCCAGCACCATCCACTCCCACTTACACCCAGTAGGAACGACACCATCAGTGATTAATGTGTTTTAAAATTCTTCGGGAGAGATTGGCGGATTGTCCCGATGCAAATAGCAACTGTCCCGTTTGCGCCTCCGCAATTTACAATGACACCGGTGCAGTCGGCAGCTCTTTGATTATCCGGTGCAGTCGGCAGCTCTTGAGTTATCCGGTGCAGTCGGCAGCTCTTGATTATCCGAGTGCAGTCGGCAGCTCTGATTATCCGGTGCAGTCGGCAGCTCTTGATTATCCGGTGGCAGTCGGCAGCTCTGATTATCCGGTGCAGTCGGCAGCTCTGATTATCCGGTGCAGTCGGCAGATCTTGATTATCCGGTTGCAGTCGGCGCAGCTTGATTATCCGGTGCAGTCGGCTCGCTCTTGATTATCCGGTGCAGTCGCAGCTCTTGATTATCGGTGCAGGTCGGCCAGCTCTTGATTATCCGGTGCAGTCGGCAGCTCTTGATTATCGGTGCGCAGCTCTTGATATCCGGGTGCAGTCGGCAGCTTCTTGATTATCGGTGCAGTCGGCAGCTCTTGATTATCCGGTGCAGTCGGCAGCTCTTGATTATCCGGTGCAGTCGGCAGCTCTGATGATTGCAGTCGGCGTGATTATCCAGTCGGAAGCTCTTGATTATCCCGTGCAATGGCAGTTTTCATGTTCCGTGGGACGATTGCTAATCACACTTGATTCTCATTTGCAACGTGACATTATCTAGCTAGCTAGCTAGCTAGCTATTGATTGATTGATCGATCGTTTGTTCGGTCGATTGATCGATTATCAATCGATAGATAGATAAATAGATATCTAGATACATGCACAGTTACATAGGTTCAAGGGTGGACACAGAGAGATAGATTCATGTGCGTTACACACACACATACACACCACACACACACACACACACACACACAACGCACGCACACATATTTACACAAGCGCGCGCGCGCGCGCGCTCGTACACACACACACACACACACCACACACACACACACACACACACACACACACACACACACACACACTATCTATCTATCTATCTATCTATCTATCTATCTATCTATCTATCTATCTATCTCTCTATCGCTGAGTGGAACATTATCGTCTAATTCACTGCCAATGCTGTTACAACAGCAACAACACCAACACCAACATCGACGACTACTACTACTACTACTACTACTACTACTACTAATACTACTACTACTACTACTACTACTGCTACTGCTGCTGCTGCTGCTGCTGGTGTTGCTGACGCTCGTGCTGCTACCATTTCTGTGGCCATGAGGTTACTATCATCCTCACAACAACCCCTCCCCTGAATGTCGCTGAGGCAGCATATCCATTGCCTCTGCTGCAGTCAGGTTTGCCATCGTCCTTACCGCTACAGCCTGCTATTGCTGCTGCTGCTGCTGCTGCTGCCCATGCGACGACTACAACTACACACTGCTACTACTACTACTATTACTGCTGCTGCTACGACTGTTGCTGCTCCTAGAACGGCTACGACGACTACTGGGACTACTACTGCTGCTGCTGCTACTGCTGCTGCAGCTAAGATCGCGAAGACTACAACGACTATCACTACTACTATTACTGCTGCCGCCGCTGCGACTGTTGCTGCTTGTAGTACGACTACGACGACTACTAAACCTATTACTGCTGCTGCTGCTGCTGCTGCCACTGCTGCTGTTGCTGCATGAGAATGATGATGATGATGTTTCTACCACCAGCACACTGTCTAATATAACTGTCACTGATCCTACCGCTACGCCAACTGTTGTGGCCCGCTGTATTCAGAGTGCCATACTGTGCCCGCTGTATTCAGAGTGCCATACTGTGCCCGCTGTATTCAGAGTGCCATACTGTGCCTGCTGTATTCAGAGTGCCATACTGTGCCCGCTGTATTCAGAGTGCCATGCTGTGCCCGCTGTATTCAGAGTGCCATGCTGTGCCCGCTGTATTCAGAGTGCCATGCTGTGCCCGCTGTATTCAGAGTGCCATGCTGTGCCCGCTGTATTCAGAGTGCCATGCTGTGTGCCCGCTGTATTCAGAGTGCCATGCTGTGCCCGCTGTCTATTCAGAGTGCCATGCTGTGCCCGCTGTATTCAGAGTGCCATGCTGTGCCCGCTGTATTCAGAGTGCCATGCTGTGCCCACTGTATTCAGAGTGCCATGCTGTGCCCGCTGTATTCAGAGTGCCATGCTGTGCCCGCTGTATTCAGAGTGCCATACTGTGCCCGCTGTATTCAGAGTGCCATGCTGTGCCCGCTCTATTCAGAGTGCCATGCTGTGCCCGCTGTACTTGGGGTACCATGTTAGCTCAGATGGTTAGAGCATCGAGTCCTGAGTTCACTGTGGCGACGTGGAATCATGCTAACAGCTCGGCATGAAACATAGCAGCTGCCAGTGTCTCTACCCATCTGAATGTTGAGTTGTTCAGTTCAGTTCAGTGGATTATTTAACGTCTGTTCACCATTGATGATATTAGACGAAAAAAATTATTTAAAACGTCATCTCTAACTAACAAAGCTTAACCCAAAGATAAAAATAACAACAATAACTTTTTGAATTAGTGGTAAAAATAAACACGCATCAAAGCAACTTGGCAATTTTAGATTGTGCGATAATAGTAGCAATGTTTTATGATAGAAGGGCCGGACAATATTTGACTGGTATCTTGGACGTTGATATCAATAGAATTTTCTTTATAAATTGGAGTTAAGACAGAGAACATTCTCTCAACAAATGATGCACTGAAATAGGATTACCACAAGTACAAAAAAACATGGCAAGAATATTTTGTGTTCCATGCATTTAACTTGAGTTTTGTTACTATCTTGGAAATGTGACGAGGACAAGTATTTACATATTTGAGATTTTTTCTCCACAATTTCTGTTATAAACACAATTTTCTAATTTTAGCAACATTTCTGACGAAGATGTTTTCAGTGAAGATAATAAATTACGATCGAGGCAATGTTTAGCTCCAGTTTTAGCAAGTATGTCTGCTGCTTCATTCCATTTCAACCCCACTATGAGAGGGAACCAGCAAAAGTCAATACATATTCCATGAATCTTAAACAGTGTATGAGGTGATGAATATCAAAAAGTAAATCTTTCCGAGCCTTACCATCCCAATGTTCCAGAGACTGCAAGACAGATTTTGAATCAACACATATGAGAATATTATGAAAAGGCATGGGAACATCTTAAATGTAGCTCAAAGCCATCAATATTGCATATAATTCTGCTGTAAATATGGAAAATCCTTTGCCAAGATGATAATTCTTTTTCACATTTAGGCTAGGAATGACAAAACCAGAACCACTACCAATGTTATCTAGGACTGAGCCATCAGTGTAAACTTTTTTCAGGTGATTGCTATAAAAATTGTCAAGATAAACTCTGACCTCAATAACCAAGAGATTAACGTTTTCAGTTTTAGAAACACTTGTGTAATTATAATCAAAATTTCCACACAAATGCCCCAAGAGGGAATCTTAGGCGTGATGGAATCTTCAGAAACTGTTGATAAATCAATGCTACAATCAGACATAAGCTTATACGCGTAATTTCTAATTGGTTGTACATATGAATATATTTCTAGCTTGTTTGGGATAATCTTTGTTCGAATCCATCAATAGTTCTGCTGTAACTGAGTTCTTAACTGACAGACTTCTAATCACATATTTTGATACGTCTAAGAGCCGTTGTTGTCGAAAAGGTAAAACCTCTGCAGCTTGATCACTTTTGATAGTATTTGCATGAAATGGTACACCTAAGGCCAGTTTCACTGCTTTGCTATCCAAACTATCTAGCTTTTTTAAACAGGTATTTTGGAGCAGAATGATATACTTCTTGGCCATACTTAATTTGGATCGAACTAAAGAAGTAGACAAATGCAATAAAGTTTTCGTGTCTTGCCCCCAAGGCTGACAGTTGATTATTTTTTAAAAGTTTAATCTTTTTCTTGCCTTGGTTAATAATGTTCTATATGCTTTTTCCAACTAAGTTTTGTTGTCAAAAAGACTCCTAAAAATTTAATACCGTTTTGATATTTCAAGATATTATCCTCTAATTTCAAAATAGGTAATGTGGAAGGGATTTCACCATTAGTAAATAGCAGCAAAAATGTTTTTTCACCTGACAATTTTAAACCATTTTCTTTTATATGATTTGATAAATTGTTTAGTTCCTGTTGATAAATTGTCTGCACCTGTCTGATAATCCTCGTATTCCAACTTTTTCTTAAACTGGTTTGTTTATCCATACTGCAATATCATCAGCTTTTGGAAGATCATAAACAAAAATGGAGAATAAGAATTGGAGCAATGACTGAACCTTGTGAAATCCCCATATCTACACTTCTGAAAGATGAGTAGGTATTGCCAATTTTTGCTTAGTTGTTCCAGAGGCGCAGTGCGGTATAAGACGCGCGGTGTAGTATGAGGTAGGCCCCCTGCCCCCTCTATCTCTCTCTCTCTCTCTCTCTCTCTCTCTCTCTCTCTCTCTCTCTCACACACACACACACACACACACACACACACACACACACACACACACACACACACACACACACACTTTCCTGGATTTGTCATTCCCGTTTGCCATGACATATCCGGTGGTTATGGGCATGAAATCTGAATGTGACGTTATTTCTTTACATCCAAAGACCCACACAAAACAGTTGGTCATACTCGAAGTTCAAAAATCTTCTTTAAAACAACAACAACAACAACAAAATAATTTTTTTAAAAACCTCACAAATCAAATCCGGGAGAAACATCCTAGAACATGATCTTTATGGAGCTTGCTGTACAGTGCGTATATATCTGTAGCTCCCTGACTTCAATCAGAGTGTGTCTAATGCTAAGACATTCTTCACGCGGGACGCAACGTGGAGTTTCTTCTTCACTCTTTAAATAATGCGAATGAGTTGAAAACGAATAGCCAGTGTGTGTAGAGTCGTTTGTTCTTTTTTTTTTTTTCTTTTATAACGGATGCTGTTCCTCTAACCATATTTGAATATGACCTGAACCGGAAGTGAAAGAAAAAAAAAAACATACAGGGAGTGGTAACGTCCGCTACCGAGTAAAGACGGCCCAACACACGAGCTGTGGTCCAGATAAGATTATTTAATTGAAAGTCTGTGTAAAATTCAACTGAATGACAGACACAATAGCGTGCAGCCGACGTTAAACTGTTTTTCCTTTGCAACTACCAGAGGCAGATGAGAGAGAATCTCTTAGATGTCAAGATGTCATGGCTGCACACCAAAAATCAATACGCCAAGGCCGTGCTTAAGAAGTCGAGAATTTATGGACTGGTGCAATTGGATTGTTTTGAGAATTTTTTTTTTTTCATCGTGTCTGAAATTGATTCCCCTCCTTTCCTTTCATATATCCATCAAGAAACAAGCCAGGTGGTACCGAACAGTCATATCAAAATCAAAGGAATGGGACTATTTGTGCTCTTGAAGCTGGCGCAAAGATAGGGTCACGGGGTGAGTGCAAAGGCCTGAAATGTGACGTCAACTAAGGGGAAGGTCATGTATTGAAGATTGTGATTTCATCGGTGAAGATCCCCTAAAACAAGAGAAATAATCTGGTGGGTTACCGTTCGTTTGGTCAAGTATCAGTTTAACATTAAACGCTGGCTCCAATCTATGGTTGGCCTCAAAAGGCTGACATGGATGACGTAGTGTTGTAGTGCCAAATCCTAATGGTGGCTAGTGGCCCGTGATGAATTCGCTAAACGGATCCTGAGGATCGGGGCGTGAGTATTTAGGGATAGAAATCTGGACCAAAGCTGGGCTGAGGGAGGCAGTAGAATATAACCAGGAGGAGAAGAACGAGGAAGGCGGGGGGGGGGGGGGGGGGGGGGGGGGGAGTGGGGGGCGAGTATGGGGCGGAGAGAACGGCGAGGGGAGAAAGGGAAGGCAGAGGGGGGGAGGGTAATGTTTGCCCAGTGTAGTAAGACCCTAGGCCCAGTAAAAGCTGACTCTCACGGCTAGGTCACGAACGTTCTGTTTTATCCTCTCTCCCCCTGGCGATGATGGGCTTACGAGGCGTCAGCCCGGGCGATTGCACTTGTCTTGACGTCACCCTGTGAATGACGTCAGAGGTGGGAGAGAGATTTTAGGGCGGACAGGGGTCGGGGGCTGGTGGGAGGTAGGGGGAGGGGGAGGGGGGGGGGGGGGTAGAGAAAAAATGAGGGAAAGATTGGGTCTTTTTTTTTTTTTTTTTTTTTTTGAGGGCATTTTTTGAGGGAAGGGTCGGAGAGAGAATGAAAAAGGGGGTTGGGGGGGGGTGAAGTTGACAAGAAGGAGAGAGAGTAACTGTTGAAATGTATTAATTTTCTAAAGGTC
>JADBJO010022691.1:22500-27567 GCA_016801955.1 Conus betulinus
ATGCTCCATCTTCAGGGAAGGTGCATGCTATGTGTAACGTGTCATCCATACTAACGGCCAAACTGGCCTTCTCTTCTGAAAGTTGGTGATGGGATTTTACATGTGTCCAAGATGTTATGCGTGCGTTCACACACGGAACCTCGTTTTATAGTCTCATTCGAAGGACTGTATGGGGAATGGAGTCAGAACCAATGTTAACCCCGAGGGTAAAATCCCCCTGTACCGAAACGGCCCCGGCGGAGATTCGACTCCGTAGCCCCACGATCACCAAGATTACGAGTCCGGCGCTTTACCACTCAGCTATTCTGGACCCCTAAGCTGACAGATTAAACTCAAAGGAATGGAATTAAGTTGTGCTCTTCAAGTTTGCGCAATGATAGGGTCACGGGTGAGTGCAAAGGCCTGAAATATGTCAGCTAAAGGGAAGATCCTGTATCTGGAAGACTGATTTCATCGGCGACAATCCTCCCCAAACAAGGGTAATAATTGGGTGGGGGGGGGGGGGGGGGGGGGAGAGGGCGAGTCGTTCTTTTGATCAAGCATTAGTTTAACGTTAAATACTGGTTCAAATGTATGGTAGGCCTCTAAACGCTTACACGGAATTTATAGTGTTTTAGTACAAAAATTCTAATTGTGGCGTGTGGCCCACTGACTGCACCGACGCTGGACTATCGTTCAGAGTGCGTGTCAAACAAGACAATAAACGCTGGGTCGCATAGCCCTAGACAACAGTCAGTCAGATGAACAGCCAGTGAGTGAGTGGGACCCCACACACCTGGTGCCTCGTGCTGCCTGGTTGCATGCCCTATCACTGAGAGGCGTCACAGAACTCCCCGCCGCCGCCCCTCCCCCCCCCCCACCCCCCCCCCCCATCTCCCGCCACTGCCTACCCAGCTCACCCCTCCCTCTCCCTACCCTCTCCCAAATCTCTCCCTGCGTTCCTCAAGCTAACCACCCTCCTCCCCATATCTCTCTCTCACTCTCTCGCTCTCCCTACCCTTCCACATCTCTGTCTCTCTGTCTCTGTCTCTGTCTGTCTGTCTGTCTGTCCGTCTGTCTGTCTGTCTGTCTGTCTCTCTCTCTCTCTCTCTCTCTCTCTCTCTCTCTCTCTCTCTCTCTCTCTCTCGCTCGCTCGCTCGTTCATACACACACACACACACACACACACACACACACACACACACACACACACACACATACACACACACACACACACACACACACACACACACACACACACACACACACACACGCACACGCGCGCGCGCACACACACACACACAAGCATACGCACAAGCATACGCACACACACCACACACACACACACACACACACACACACACACACACACACACACCACACACACACACTAAACCATGCGCTTGTTTCGCGCCTACAGACATAACCACAGGTTCTCTCTCTCTCTCTCTCTCTCTCTCTCTCTCTCTCTCTCTCTCTCTCTCTCTCTCTCTCTCTCTCTCTCTCCTCTCTCTGTCTGTCTGCCCGTCTATCTGTCTGCCTCTGTCTCTGTCTGTCTGTCTGTGTCCCTCTCTCTCTCTCTCTCTCTCTCTCTCTCTCTCTCTCTCTCTCTCTCTCGGGCTGGCTGTCCCTGCCTGGCTGTCTGTCTGGCTGTCTGTCCGTTCTCTCTCCGTTTCTCTGTCTCTGTATCTCTATCTCTCTCTCTCTCCTCTTCTGTCTGTCTGTCTGTCTGTCTGTCTGTCTGTCTCTCTCTCTCTCTCTCTCTCTCTCTCTCTCTCTCTCTCTCTCTCTCTCTCTCTCTCTCTCTCTCTCTCTCTCCTCTGAGCCCAGCTCATATCTCTCTCCTCTCTGTGTCTGACCTGGCAGATTCATTACTAAGCAGAGGCGGATCAAGTCATTGAGGAAAGGGGGGAGGTGGGGAGACAGAGGGGGGGGGGGGGGGGGGGGGGGTCGCGTTGCGGTCTTAAGGGGGGAGGGGGGAAGGGAGAGTGGAGAGTCCGATGTTTCTAAACAGCTTTCACTGACGACTGGCCGGGGAGGGGTGGGGGGAGTGGGGGAAGGCGAGAAGGGTTTGGAGGGTCGATCTTCTCGCAAGATTAAAAGAGATGGAGGGGAGGTGGAAAGGGAAAGATAGAGGAGGGGGGGGGGGTGGAGGGAGGAGAATTAGCATGCGCTTAATCAAAACTACCCTCCTCCCTTCTCCCCCCCCCCCCCTCCCGATTCTCATTCCTCCGCCCCCCTCTTATCCCCCCCTCCCCCCTCCCCATCCCTTCCTCACCGCAGAATCGTTGATTGCTTGGAAAGGGAGGGGGGGGGGAGGGAGGGAGGGTGGCACCTCTGTGTATCGATCCTCTTTATCCCCCCTCCCCCCTCCCAACCCGGAATCGTCCTTGGAAAGGGAGGGGTGGGGAGGGAGGGTGGCACCTCTGTGATCGAACCTCCAGGAGTCCAGTCCACGCCGTGACAAAGGAACGTTACGAACGAGCATTGAATCAGCTTCAAATAAAACCAGCCAACAGCCTGTATACAGAATGATGTGATTCACCAGATAGATAGATAGATAGATAGATAGATAGACAGACAGACAGACAGAGATATAGATAGAAATATATATATATACATATAGATAGATAGATAAAGACAGACAAACAAACAGGCAGAGAGAGACAGCGAGAGACACAGACAGACAGACAGACAGACAGGGGCAGACAGACCAACAACAGATAGACAGACAACAGATACAAACACACAGAAACAGAAACACACACACACACACACACACACACACACACACACACACACACACACACACACACACACACAGGGAGAGGGAGAGAGAGAGAGAGAGAGAGAGAGAGAGGAGACAGACAGAAGACAGACAGAGAGAGAGAGAGAGAAGAGAAAGAGAGAGAACGAAGAGACAGAGAAAAAACAGAGACAGACAGACAGACAGACAAAGAGGCAGACAGACAGACAGAGACAGAAACACAGAAAGACAGAATGATAGAGAGAGAAAGGGGGGGGGGGACAGACAGACAGACAGACAGACAGACAGAGACAGAGAGACAGACAGGCAGACATGCAGACAGACAGAAGACAGACAGAAGTAGTAGAGACAGCAGCACAGCAGCAACTGCAGCAAACAGCAGCAGCAACTGCAGCAACAGCAGCAACAGCAGCAGCAGCCAGTTTGCAGTGGCCAGCGTAGCCGGCGAACATGAGCGGACTGGCTTTTACACGCCTGCCTGTATTTCCTACAGCGCTAAGGGAAATGTGTTCTGCTCCAAACAGCCCTGCTCTCCATGTGTGTCAGCAACGACAAAGGCATCACAGGCAGCCAAAGAAAGAGAGGAAGGAAGGAAAGAGTGGATGAAGGAAAGAAGGAAGAAAGAACATAAAGAAAGGAAGAATACAGAGAGAGAGAGAGAGAGAGAGAGAGAGAGAGAGAGAGAGAGAGAGAGAGAGAGAGAGAGAGAGAGAGAGAGAGAGAGAGAGAAAAAGTCCAGTTAGAAGAGCGATACATCTTTCTTCCCTTTTTTTTTTTTTTTTTTTTTTTTTTTTTTTTTTTTTTTGGCTTTTTTTTTTTTTTTTTTTTTTTTTTTAATTTTTCCATAAACAAAAAGACAATAATCATGCACAAGAAAAACAAAAACATAGTTTTCAGAACCAATTACATATAATTATTAGACATTTAGTAGGTGATGGACAATTGAGGATACATCTCTGTTATGAAACAGAGGTAATAATAGAAACTATTACCAAATGGCATAATATAACATTTTTTTATGATGGGCTTATAGATGGACAATTTCATTTCACAATGGAGAGATTATCCCACCACACCGTCCGTTCTGGCAACATGATGTCTACATACATAAGGCTTAAATTATATAAATAAGGGCATATATTTTTTCCATATTAGCTCGAATTCATGGGTTTTCCCTACAGTTGCTGATAAATATTTTTCTGTTCTTACCCTTATATTTAAACTTTGATGAAACTGGGCATTGTAGGGTTCAAATTGTGTAACTTGCTTTTGTAGATGAAAAATTTGGCAAATAGTAGTATGAAATCTAAAGGCTTGTTTGTTATTACATTTTCTGCACAACCAAACAAGATTAGTTGCTCGTTTAATATTAGTCTTAGAGAATGGGGACATTTATTCCATAAAACAGATTCTAAGTCATTCCAGAAATTTTGAATTACAATGCAATTCCAAAACAAGTGCTGAATTGTCTGCGTTTCTGAGTTACAGAAATTACATTGTGGGGAGTCTGTGAGTTTACACATGTGAAGAAACTTTTGTGTGTGGGGAGAATACGGTGTACAAGTCTGAACTGGAACCATCTCAGTTTAGTATCTGTAGTAGTTTTTAAGAGGTTTTAAAAAGATATCTTTCCACTTGAGTCCAGTATACAGACGTTCCCACTTAATCACTGCTGCCGGTGTGATTTTAGAACCAATTAGGATCGATTTAACTACTTTGTTGTCTTTCTGGATCAAGGTCCATGTTTTATTTTCCTCATCAATAACATGTGCTATGTCTTCTCTGTAATTGAGAATTTCTTGATATTTTCTAATAGCTCTGATGATTCCCTCATATGCTAAAAAATTAGTTTTTGTAACGTTTGAGTATTTTACCTTAAAATCATTAAAGGACAGAAAATTTCCATTTACATCCATTACATGGTTAACTTTTGTGTACACCTGCTTCTATCCATTCTTTCATGTAGATCACCTTATTGTCCCTTGTTATGTTTACATTATAATGAATATATTCTGACAGGAATTCTTTCATATTTAAAGGTTTACACTTTGAGCAGAACTTTTTATAGTGTCTAACAACATCAAGCCAGAATGGATTATCGAGTCGTTGGAGTAACACGTTAGCGTACTCGCCTCCGAGCGTTTTCATTTGTTTCATGGCTGGATACAAGGTATATATGAAACTACTAAATTCTGGTTCTGGATATTTAACCGTCTTAACCAGCTAATCTTTATAAATATGTTACTCACTTTTAGTCCTCCATTTTCATATTCTTGATAAATTACTGATTTCTTTATCTTATTATGTTTCCCATTCCATAA
>JADBJO010022691.1:33595-36095 GCA_016801955.1 Conus betulinus
CAGGAGGAAAGATCCAACAAAGAAATGGTTTCTGATGGGAACCGAAACCCACGACCCTTCAGCCGGAATTTCGCGACGCTGATCACTTCGCTACACGGCGGCTGGCATTATCAATGATTTCAAAACAGGATGTATGACACATGACCTGTTTACAATGATACATTTCACAAAAAACGATTGCAACATTTTGTGATACATCATACTGAAAGTACACATGCTGTGGCACAAATATCAAAGAAGCAGATTTACGTTTAACATCATGGAGGCTTCATTGAGCATCATTTTCAGGAACACGGAGATGGACGGATTAGGCGAGAGAGAGAGAGAGAGAGAGAGAGAGAGAGAGAGAGAGAGAGAGAGAGAGAGAGAGAGAGAAGAGAGAGAGAGAGAGAGAGAATACCCAGGTCTCACAATTTTTATTCAGAAAAAAGGCCTAACCACTTTCTTGAGTGGGAATTGGCACATAACTAAACCAACGAATGAAAGAATCCTGAGTCGTATGCAAATCCAATGAATCAGTTGGCCAAATAGCATTCCACATAATGCAGACAGAAGTAAACATTCTACGAATCTAAATTTGCTATCTGTTACGTGGCTGATAAATACACATTGCTAACCCTTTAGTGTAGTCTCATGTCTTGTTGAGAGTAAACAACTCTCAATAACATGGAGCCTTGCATTTTCACGGCTGAACTGATTTTATTTTGAAGTCGCTTCAGGCAGAGGAGTCAAATAAATGTATAATTCATCTTCAGCCATTTTACAGAGGTGGCAGGTGGGCATATTCTCGTTTCTGACACCGTATGAAATAATAACGAGCAAAACTTGAAAAGTTTGAGACCGCTTCTTTTTCTTTATTAGTTATGTTTCGACATGCAAAACTGAAACAAAGTCTTGTTGAAAAAAAATAAATTCACTACACTTACACGCATTTACTACAAATACTTCCCACTTCTCTCTAGCTAACAGGTGCCCCCGCAACCCAAACACACAATGATGTTACTTTTCTCGATCGTTACTTTCGTTTTGATCTAACTGCAGCATTATATGAGTCATTTAACTGCCTTTATAAACCAATTACTGTTGCAGACAATAGAATAATGTCACTGGCATAAGATAGGGTAATCAATTTTATCAGATCAAACGCAGCGCAGTGTAGGCCATTCTCAGTTATTTCCCAAGTCAGTTCATCATCGTCGTCGTCGTCATCATCATCATCATCATCATCATCATCATCATCATCATCATCATCATCATCATCTTCATCTTCATCTTCTTCTTCTTCTTCTTCTTCTTCTTTCTTCTTCTTTCTTTTCTTCTTTCTTCTTCTTCTTCACCATCATCATCATCAACAAAACAGCAACAACAACAACAACAATAACAACATGTTCACGCCACCTTCCTTCACCCCCGATCCTGATCATGATTACAATCATCGCCTCCATCATGATATCGCAGGCGAGTAAGACGGTGTTTACCGTAATCATGCCCACATCGACGGTGCGTGTTTGACACAGCGGCTGCAGAATGCCAGTTAGTCTCCTGGCGTTGGCATCAATGAGGGCACAATCTCTGAAAGTCTGTAACGATCGCTCACAACTGTTTAATGGCCTGGGTGAAGGTATGTAAAGTTGCCTATCTGTCTTAATGATCACATGCGCGGTCATGCACACTCATTCGCAGACGTGCACTCACAAGGAGAGAGAGAGAGAGGAGAGAGAGAGAGACGGAGAGAGAGGAAAAAGAGAGAGAAGAGAGGAGAGAGAGAGAGAGAGAGAGAGAGGAGGGAGAGAGAGAGAGAGAGAGGACAGAGAGAGAGAGAGGGAGGGAGAGAGGAGAGTGAAAAGAAGAGAGAGGGGGGGGGGAGGAGGGGAAGAAAAGACGGGAGGGGGGGGGGGGGGGGGGGGGGCGGGGGGGGGGGGGGGCACGCGTTGTAATAAAAGACAAAGAGAACTCTGAACTCTGAACTCTGAAATTGTAACTGTAAGGCCACCGACCTGTAAACAATGGGTACACGTTTGCTGCGAATAAAATAAAAATGGGTACGGGTCATCAGCAAAAGGAAGTGATTTCTTTCCAGAAACACACAAGCAAACAATTACAAGGGGAAATAGTTCAAGGAAAACAAACCAAGATTAACAAAAATATTTCCACTTCCGTTGGAAACCAGTCACAACACATATTCATTAAAAATCTAGTTTCCGTTCATAAGCTCATGTCTAATTTTCAGTGCATAAAAAGATATACGTTGCCAAACTTCTAAGGATCATCATGTTTTCGGATTGCATCAAATCAGCTAAATAAGCTTAACCGCCATTTGGATAGGAATAAATCTTGATAAATATTTTTTCTCGTAAACATGAGTGCTTTAGACATTCAGGCAAGAAATGAAATTCGTTTTCAGTTTCATTACATAATGGACACTTTTTTGGTTCATGTAAGAGAAAGAGAGAGAGAGAAAGGGAGAGAGAGTACACGCGCGCACACGCACTACACACAC
>JADBJO010022692.1:2500-20000 GCA_016801955.1 Conus betulinus
AGGTGTTCCTTTGCAGATACCTCTCTGATCTTGGCTTCCAGCTCCTCATAGAACTCATCCTTAGCCTCGGTTGTAGAGCAGAGAGTGGGAGCGTAGATGTTAAGGATGTTTGTTGGTCCCGAAGAGGGCGTGAGCCGGAGAGAGAGGATTTCCGCTGTGCCTTTGGAAGGTGTGTTTCAACTGAGGATAGGAGAGAGCTTCGCACTGTGAATTGAACGCCATATAGTCGGTGGTCCGATAGCTCCAGTCCTTGCCAAAAGAACGAGTCGTCGTACTCCCTGAGGCTGCCATTGGAGGGGAGTCTTGTCTCTTGCAGCACGGCGATGTCGATGTTGAACCTCTTCAGCTCGCCGTGAATGATGGCTGTTTTCCTGGCGTCGTCACCCTGCTGGAGGTCGTCAGAAGAACCAGCACACCTCGTTCTGACGTTCCAAGTTGCCAGCCGCAAGGCTGGTGGTTTTGACTTCTTTTTTTCTTTTATTGCCTGATGCAGGGTTAACAGTCTGCTCTTCTGATGTACCAGCAGTGCCACAATCTGTCAAGTGCCACAGAAAAGATTCAGCATTCTTTCATTACATCCTCTTCTCAACACACACACACATCCTCCCTACTCCTCCCACTTCTCCTGCTCTTCCTCTTACCTCTCTTGATCTTCTCCTTTGTCGACAGCTCGATAGACAGTGACGGTTTGGGGGCATGACTTTTCAATTGCTTTTTGAATTCCAGCACCACCCACCTGAAATCCAAATAAGCCTGTAGAAATAGGGTTACATTGCCTACAATTGAAAATGGTAAAGCGAGAAGAGAACGCATTAGTCTAGGTTCCAGTGTGTTCCTTTGTTTACTTGTGATCTGACTTTCGGTTGTTTTTTTTTTCGCCTGGTTTGTCTGGCGAGTTGATCGGGTTAAAAGGAAAACACACTGGATGATAGGTCTTTTGTATCGCTATATGTATGTGTTCCTTAGTTTAAATTTGTTCAAACCATTCTTTCTTTATCAGTGTTGTTACATCTAGCTGTGTATTAGTATGACAAAAGGTAGAACATTGCGCCGATTGAGAATCAGACTGGTAACTATGTTGTTTTTTTTCTGGTGTTCTTCATTGCTGGTGCTGCTGTTGAAAATGTGATAGTGCTACTGGTGATGGCAACCATGATAACAGGGGGTTAAAAAGGGTTAAGGTTCATGTCTAAAGCCTATCGGCCGTAGGCGCAGCGAACTCTCAGGTATTTAACGTGTCTGTGGCACAGCATAATGAAAGGCAAGCCCATCCCCAACCTTCTGCTGCCTTTAACGCTCCCTGATGTGAATCAGGTATTGCATACTTTGCGGTAGACCCAGACGGTTTTTAACCGGAAAACTCCGACTTGGCGGGTGGTTCGAACACACGGCCGTTAGTTCCGCTGGCAAATGTTCTAACCGTTTGACTAAGGACCTCCTGACTTTTAGGGCTGACGGGGGAAAATAACAACTTCACATTGTTTTGTTTTGTTCTGTTGGCGATAATGGCAGTGATGCTTGATGACAGTGATGATAACGACACCGATATGTCAGAAATGATAAAGGGAGAAAGAAGTTTAAAAAATAACTCTCTTCTGCTGGCGGTGATGATGATCATGATCATGATGACGACGACGATGATGATGATGATGATGATGATGATGATGATGATGATGATGATGATGATGATGATGATGATGATGATGATGATGATGATGATGATGATGATAATGACAATGATGATGATGATGGTAATGGTGATGGTCATCATGATGATGATGATGATGATGATGATGATGATGACGATGACGATGACGATGAAGATGATGATGGTGATGGTGATGATGATGATGATGATGATGATGATGATGATGAATGACAATTATGATGATGATGGTGATGGTGATGATGATGATGGTGATGGTGATGATGATGATGATGATGATGATGATGATGGTGATGATGATGATACACATAGCTTTGCTCTTTGTTCTTGCCGACGATAGCAGTGATGATGATGACAATGGCGACACCAGAGAATGACGGAGGCAATTCTGGCAGCACATTGTTTTGCTCTGTTCCGTTCAAGGATCGCCAACGCTTTGACGTATTACGGCCTGATGCTGACGTCTGCGAGTGTGTCTGGAGACCGTTTCCTGAACTTCTTCTTGCAGGCTCTGATGGAATTCCCTGCCTTCCTCACTGTCTACCTCTGCCTCAGAAAGTAAGTGATTGTTACCTCACTGTCTACCTCTGCCTCAGAAAGTAAGTGATGTCTGCCTCACTGTCTACCTCTGCCTCAGAAAGTAAGTGATGCCTACCTCACTGTCTACCTCTGCCTCAAAAAGTAAGTGATGTCTACCTCACTGTCTACTTCTGCCTCACTGTCTACCTCTGCCTCACTGTCTACCTCTGCCTCAGAAAGTAAGTGATGCCTACCCCACTGTCTACCTCTGCCTCAGAAAAACAAATGATGTCTACCTCGTGTCTACCTTAGCCTCACTGTCTACTTCTGCCTCAGAGCAGAAAAATAAGTGATGTCTGCCTCACTGTCTACCTATGCCTCGCTGTGTACTCTGCCTCAGAAAGTAAGTGATGTCCCACCTCATGTCTACCTCTGCCTAAGAAAACAAGTGGTGTCTCCCTCACTGTCTACCTCTGCCTCACTGTCTACATCTGCCTCACTGTCTACATCTGCCTAAGAAGGTAAGTGATGCCTACCTATGCCTCAGAAAGCAAGTGGTGTCTACTTCACTGTCTACCTCTGCCTCACTGTCAACCTCTGCCTCAGAAAGTAAGTGATCCCTACCTCACTGTCTACCCCCACTTCAATGTCTACCTCTGCCTCACTGTCTACATCTGCCTCAAAAAGTAAGTGATGCCTACCTCCTTGTCTACCTCTGCCTCACTGTCTACCTCTGCCTCTCTGCCTTACTGTCTATCTCTGCCTCACTGTCTACCTCTGCCTCAGAAAATAAGTTATGCCTAACTCACTGTCTACCTCTGCTTCACCGTCTACCTCTGCCTCATTGTCTACTTCTGCCTCACTGTCTACATCTGCCTCAGAAAGTAAGTGATGCCTTCCTCACTGTCTACCTCTGCCTCACTCTCTACCTCTGCCTCAGAAAATAAGTGATGCCTACCTCAATGTCTACCTCCGCCTCACTGTCTGCCTGTGCCTCAGAAAGTAATTGGTGGCGACATGGAAAGGGGGAGGGGAGGAAGGCAGCAATATTAACATTATCATGACTGCTCCTAGACAATTACTGTCCTCATAAGGAGTGTGTGACGCCCCGCACATGTTGAGTGGCAACAGGCAGAAGTGAACATGATTGAGATGACTCGGCAGCAGTGAGGCGTCTCCTCTGGTGAGGTGTGTGTGATGGTGACCTTTTCTAACTCCTGCTCATCCTGCAAGGTGTGGTGGACATCCTGGGGGTGGGGGATGAGTGGATTTGGTGAAATGGACTTTCTAGGCTATTTACTTGAACAACCTCGGATATTACATGTACCTGTGTGTGTGGTGTGTGTGTGTGTGTGTGTGTGTGTGTGTGTGTGTGTGTGTGTGTGTGTGTGTGTGTGTGTCTGTGTCCTGTGTCTGTGTGTGTGTGTGTGTGTGTGTGTGTGTGTGTGTGTGTGTGTGTGTGTGTGTGTGTGTGTGTGTGTACAGGTTCGGCAGAAGGAGCGTCACTTGTGGGTTTCTGTGTCTGGCAGCGGGCTCCCTTCTCCTCTCCTCCCTGCTCCTGGCTACAGGTGTAGTAGTTAAGACAGTGCGGGATAGGATAGGATAGGATAGGATAGGATAGGATAGGATAGGATAGTACACAATCTCTCTCTCTCTCTCTCTCTCTCTCTCTCTCTCTCTCTCTCTCTCTCTCTCTCTCTCCCCTCCCTCTCCCTCTTGTGGGTCATGTCTTTTGTCACGAATGGATAGAGCGCCATTGGTCTAACCTGAGAAAATCATTTTTGATTATCGTTGGACACTGCCAGTTACTGGACTTCCAGTAGTGGCCGCCCTGAACGCCCTGCTGACTGACAAACACCGTGCCCAGCTGGAAACTTGCAGGTGAGGGCAGCAACAACATCGTCGTCCTGCGACTGAAGCCAGCCGTCCCTGTCTCAACAACAACGGAGGATCCCGTCTTGAACCGAGGTGCGAGAGTTCAATATTACCGAAAGAAACCGCCCAGCCAGTGCGACGTGATCGGAAAGAGCAAAGCAGCAAAATAGACAGTTTTGAACAGGCTGGTGCCGATAACAGGACCGCTTGTGTAGCGGATGAACTGGCCTTGTTTGACAGAGAATTGGAAGGTCAGGGTACACAGTGCACTACACAGGATGTTACTGAACATATCATGCCTACAGATGTTGACAGCCAGCCTAACACGTCGAATGTTCGAGACAGTCTTCTGCCTGTGTACTCCAGCCAGTCTAAGTGAGAGATCGTTAACCAGGAGATCCAGCACTCTGTCATCGACACAGGCCTCGAGTATTCTATCGACAGAACGGTGGCAGGCATTGACACGGGGGTGTGGTGAAGGACTATAGACAGAAGTGTGGCAAGCTTTGACACAGGTGTGGTGAAGGACTATAGACAGAAGTGTGGCAGGCTTTGACACGGGTGGTGGTGAAGGACTATAGACAGAAGTGTGGCAGGCTTTGACACAGGTGTGGTGAAGGACTATAGACAGAAGTGTGGCAGGCTTTGACACAGGTGTGGTGAAGGACTATAGACAGAAGTGTGGCAGGCTTTGACACGGGTGTGGTGAAGGACTATAGACAGAAGTGTGGCAGGCTTTGACACGGGTGTGGTGAAGGACTATGTTGGCACTTTGAGCGGCAGGTTCAGAGGAGGTTGAGAGATAGGCACAGAAACTTGGCGTTGAGTAAGATCGTGCCTCATCAGACAGATGGCGTGGCTGTTACTGCGCGAGAGTCGGATGACATCGTTTTAGAATGTTCCAGCGATCTAAGCACAGAAGACGATTGTCTGTTCTGGCATATTAAGCAGGAACACAAGAACATGTCAGCAGAAGACCGTGTGAAACTAGCACATCTGCAGACAGGAAGACATGCCAGCAACGCACAACACGCAGAGACTCACGCACGTGCTCTACGGCGGTTGCGCGCTCTCCTCGGCCTGATCCAGTTCTTCCTGGGGTGACTGTCCTCCACTGACCGGATTATGCACACATATCGGACACATTTTGTCGTTCACGACGTTGACATGTAATGTTTTTAAAAAAAAAATGCCTTGCTGTGGTCTCCGTGTCAATGAATTCTGTCGCGTTTTGTCAGTGTACATCGCGCCGACGTGTTGAATGAGCTATACAGCTTAAAACGTGTTGCTTTCGTTCGTTTGTTTGTTTGTTCTCTCTCTCTCTCTCTCTCTCTCTCCTCTCTCTCTCTCTCTCTCTCTCTCTCTCTCTCCTCTCTCTCTCTCTCCTCTCTCTCTCTCTCGTCGTTTTACTGCCTCACAGGCAATACACAGTGGGACAGGATGTGACAGCATGCTATGTGATACGATATCTCTGCATGGAGTCAAACGATAAGAGATCAGATGACGTCAAAGTCATGTCCAACATGTTCATGATGACACAGTAGAACTGTCCACTTCTTCCCTCCCTGTTGACCCCCTCACACCTGAACGTACAAAAAATTACCCAACCACTGCGCATGAAGAACTAACCACCCTCCCCCCCTCTCTCTCTCTCTCCCTCTCTCTCTCTCTCTCTCTCTCTCTCTCTCTCTCTCTCTCTCTCTCTCTGTTATCAGTTAACACACACATGCCAGAGTAATTTCAGAAAGAACATTTTGTTATGCAAATATTTTCCTTCATAATTTTCAGTGTATGCACCTAGCGCATGTGTGTTCTACTTTTGTTCTTGACCTCATTGCAGATAGGTCGGTGGCCTTTGCAATTAAGGTATTTGAGTTGAGTTGAGTTGAGTTGAGTCAAACTCTCTCTCTCTCTCTCTCTCTCTCTCTCTCTCTCTCTCTCTCTCTCTCTCTCTCTCTCTCTCTCTCTCTCTCTCTCTCTCATACACACACTTAATGTTTCAGTGCGTGTGCAGGTGTGTGTGTGTGTGTGTGTGTGTGTGTGTGTGGTGTGTGTGTGTGTGTGTGGTGTGTGTGAGTGTGTGTGTGTGTATTTGTATGTGTGTGTGTGTGTGTGTGTGTCGTGTGTCTGTGTGTCTGTGCGCGCACGCGTACACATGACAGACAGGAGGAGAGAGAGGGGAGAGGAGAGAGAGAGAGAGAGAGAGAGGAGAGAGAGAGAGAGAGGGAGAGAGAGAGAGAGAGAGAGAATAAGAGACGAAGATACAGAGACATAGAGTGGAGAGGTGGGGAGGAGGTTGAGGAGAATTGTCAGGTTGAAAAGGAGTATGAAGATGGCGTTTACATGTCATCTGTCGGAATGTATGCATATAAGTTGTGAGAGGTGTTCATGTTACCTGTGAAGAATTAAAAAAAAGGGGGGGGGTGGGGGTGGTAGGTTAGAAATGAACAGAGTGGAAATAGAAGGGAATAGAAGGAATAGAAGGGAAGTCATTCAACTGGATTAGCTCCTTCACCTGGGAGTTACTGAAGAAACTGAGAGCGCAGGATGAATTTCCCACCCAGATTGTCCCCCACCTTCCTGGTGGATGTACGGTCCTTTATGGACAGAGAAAGGAAAAGACAACCCCACTGTCCCTACACCGCAAGTGCAATAGATGAGACAGTTTTTTAGCACGTTTCCAGTAAGCTTTACAAACTTGGGTTTGAGAGACTCATTTTTTCTTATTGTGTCCAGTTTGAGGACATAACTGACTGTTCGTTCTTTGTCTTTCACTGGCTTGAATATTGCTTTGCTTGCCTGAAGAAGACCAAAGAGATCGAAACGCTTTGCGTGTACCTTGTAGCGTTGTTGTGTTTTTTTCTGTACCAACCTCCGCATCACCTCAGAGGCAGTGCACCCACGCCGCACATTACGACGCCCTGTTCACAGCCACAGGCAGGTCGGCCCCGCCGCAGCCCCGGCATCGGCAATCCACAGGGAGCAGTCAATGTCAAGTCGTCAAGAGGCAACCCACCGGAGGAGACACTGCACTGCTGCCGAGTCACTTCGGTGGTGTTCAGTGGCGCCTGTTCTGACCTAACATACGCAGGACACCACCTACTAAGCCCCCTACTGACGACAATAATTGCTTAGTCATGGAGCCGGCGTGAGTGAGCTCTCCGTCTCCGGAGGGCGCCACCACGTCCGTCCAACGACAGCCCCCATGGACTCGCCGATACCGGTGACCCCGACGGAACCAAACCAGGACCACAAACGTGGAGAGGACATCGAAATTGAGGTCACCATGAAAGCAGGGTATGAAGGGCCAAAGAACTTGAGACTTTTTTTTTTGCTGATCTATGAAAATTAAGATGATTAAGATGATGCTACGGATTTCTATTTCGGTCTGAGACTACATGACAGGGCTGTACTCTACGCTTCCTTTCATAATATCCCAGCGTCAACCAGGCGCGAGAGATACAGGCACCTGCAGTGTTGGTCAGGAAATGTGAGCAACACTCAGAGACGCATCCATTAAGTGGATGAAACTTGACTGTGTGGTCCCAGTCTTCCCAACTGAGTCCGCAGCAAACTCAACTCTGGGTAGGAGCCGGTCAGGGGCAGAAAAACCCACATGACTCTGATGGGATTCGAACCCACGAATCCCTTCCGGGAGTCCGCGACGCTAACCTCTTCGCCATGGCGGTACCTTGTAGCTTGTTTGTCTCTTTCGTTCGATGGCATAGTAGTTTTCTTCTGTTCAGTTTGTTTCCGTTTCCGCCCGCCGTCACCTCACTTTGAAACCACGTTTTGTTTAATGAAGTATCCGCCTGCAATGGTTAAACAGGCTGCCACTCCTCGCCTTTGTTAGTGCTCACAGCAGATCAATGAATACTCCCAGACCACACGCCGTGGGAGACTTGTTCTAATGGCTGGGCCGCCCTCATTGGTAGCCTCGTAGTCCTATACTATAACATCCGCTGTTCAGCAACGGCGACCTCTGTCTGCACGCAGCCTTCGCCCGCGTGCCAACCAGCATGTGTGTGCTTCAGAGCTCACTGTTGGACGATATCAGCAGCGGGGAGTAGTGAGTGAACAGACAGCGTGCTCCTACCCAGAGTTGAGTTTGCTGCGGACTCAGTGGGAAGACTGGGACCACACAGTCGAGAGTTTCATCCACTTAATGGATGCGTTTTTCTGAGAGTGTTGCTCAAATTTCCTGACCAACACTGCAGGTGCCTGTATCTCTCGGGCCTGGTTGACGCCAGGATATATTATATGAAAGGAAGCGTAGAGTACAGCCCTGTCATGTAGTCTCAGACCGAAATGGAAATCCGTAGCATCATCTTAATCATCCTCATTCTCATTGATCAGCATTAAAAAATTTTTTTTTAAATGTCTCAAATTCTGTGGCCCGTCATGCCTGCTCTCATGTGTGACCTCAATTTCGATGTCCTCTCCACGTCTGTGGCCTTGGTGTGGTTCCGTCGGGGTCACCGGTATCGGCGAGTCCATGGGGGGCTGTCGTTGGACGGACGTGGTGGCGCCCTCCCGGAGGGAGAGCTCACTCACGCCGGCTCCGCGATTAAGCAATTATTGTCGTCAGTAGGGGGCTTAGTAGGTGGTGTCCTGCGTATGTTGGATCAGAACATGCGCCACTGAACACCACCGACGTGACTCGGCAGCAGTGCAGTGTCTCCTCCGGTGACAGCCCTGCCACGCAATCTCAGACCGAAATGGAAATCTGTAGCATCATCTTAATTATCCTTATTCTCATCCATCGGCATGTTAAAAAAAAAAAAGTCTCAAATTCTGTGGCCCTTCATGCCCTGCTTTCATGGTGACCTCAGTTTCGAAGTCTTCTCCATGTCTGTGGGCTTGGTTTAGTTCCGTCGGGGTCACCGGTATCGGTGAGTCCATAGGGGCTGTCGTTGGAAGGACGTGGTGGCGCCCTCCGGAGGGAGAGCTCACTCACGCCGGCTATGCGACTAAGCAATTATTGTAGTCAGTAGGGGGCTTAGTAGGTGGTGTCCTGCATATGTTGGATCAAAACATGCGCCACTGAACACCACCGAAGTAATTCGACAGCAGTGCAGTGTCTCCTCTGGTGGGTTGCCTCTTGACGACTTGACATTGACTGCTCCCTGTGGATTGCCGATGCCAGGGCTGCGGTGGGACTGACTGGGCTGTGGCTGTGAACAGGGTGTCGGAATGAGCGGCGTGGGTGCAATGCCACTGAGGTGGCACAGAAGATAGGACAGCAAAAACAAAAAAGAAAAAAAAAAAAACTATGAGCACTGGTATTATACTCTGAATAGCAAAAGACGAGGCACATCAGCCGCCATCACATGGCATCATCAGTGACTTGGTACAACGTGACAGGTCATCAGTGACTTGGTACAACGTGACAGGTCATCAGTGACTTGGTACAACGTGACAGGTCATCAGTGACGTGGTACAACGTGACAGGTCATCAGTGACTTGGTACAACGTGACAGGTCATCAGTGACGTGGTACAACGTGACAGGTCATCAGTGACTTGGTACAACGTGACAGGTCATCAGTGACTGGGTACAACGTGACAGGTCATCAGTGACGTGGTACAACGTGACAGGTCATCAGTGACTTGGTACAACGTGACAGGTCATCAGTGACGTGGTACAACGTGACAGGTCATCAGTGACTTGGTACAACGTGACAGGTCATCAGTGACGTGGTACAACGTGACAGGTCATCAGTGACGTGGTACAACGTGACAGGTCATCAGTGACTTGGTACAACGTGACAGGTCATCAGTGACTTGGTACAACGTGACAGGTCATCAGTGACGTGGTACAACGTGACAGGTCATCAGTGACTTGGTACAACGTGACAGGTCATCAGTGACTTGGTACAAACGTGACAGGTCATCAGTGACTTGGTACAACGTGACCGGTCATCAGTTACTTGGTACAACGTGATAGGTCATCAGTGACTTGGTACAACGTGACAGGTCATCAGTGACGTGGTACAACGTGATAGGTCATCAGTGACTTGGTACAACGTGACAGGACATCAGTGACGTGGTACAACGTGACAGGTCATCAGTGACTTGGTACAACAACGTGACAGGTCATCAGTGACTTGGTACAACGTGACAGGTCATCAGTGACTTGGTACAACGTGACAGGTCATCAGTGACTTGGTACAACGTGACCCGTCATCAGTTACTTGGTACAACGTGATAGGTCATCAGTGACTTGGTACAACGTGACAGGTCATCAGTGACGTGGTACAACGTGATAGGTCATCAGTGACTTGGTACAACGTGACAGGACATCAGTGACGTGGTACAACGTGACAGGTCATCAGTGACGTGGTGCAACGTGACTGGGTGCTAGGTTGTCAACAGCGACGTTCTTAGTGCGAGAGATAGTTCCGTCTTGCATGTTCATCTTGTTTTGGTCATCTTTCCATTAGTTATCATCAATGTGATGGTGATGATGATAATGACGACGATAATAATGAAGATGATGATGATGATGATGATGATGATGATGATGATGATGATGATGATGATGATGATGATGATGATGATGATGATGATGATGATGATGGTGATGGTGATGGTGACGATGATGATGATGATGATGATGATGATGATGATGGTGATGGTGACGATGATGATGATGATGATGATGATGATGATGATGATGATGACGATGATGATGATGAAGAGTGTTGTTGATGCTATCGTTGTTTATTTTCTCTGTTCACCCCAGTGAGCAGTCCAGTGGTGGCCCTGTGACCAACGTGTTGTCCTTGATGGGGAAGTACGGTGTGTCTGGCTCCTTCTGCGCCCTCTTCATCTTCTGCCCAGAGATGTACCCCACCAACCTGAGGTCACACACCCCGGGTGGATTTTCTCTCTCTCTCTCTCTCTCTCTCTCCTCTCTCTCTCTCTCTCTCTCTCTCTCTCTCTCTCTCTCTCTCTCTCTCTCCTTCAGCGCCCTCTTCATCTTCTGCCCAGAGATGTACCCGACCAACCTGAGGTCACACACCCCGGGTGGATTCTCTCTCTCTCTCTCTCTCTCTCTCTCTCTCTCTCTCTCTCTCTCTCTCTCTCTCTCTCTCTCTCTCTCCCCGCGCCCCCTCCCCCCATGCCATCCAAGCTGCTTGAAAGTTGCCATTGCATTCGTTCAATGTGTTGAGGTTCGTTGTCTGTTCATGTGTCTGAAAACAGTGAGTGGTCTCACCGAATGATGAATGCCTGCAACTGTGCCATTCCATGATGCCCGCAACTGTCCCATTCCATGATGGTGGCATGAGTTGCAACCCCTTCTCAGAGTCCCATTGCACAGTCATCAGCATGTCCATCCACGCTGGACTCTCTCTTTCTCTTTTTTGTGTGGTCTGATACATGTACACTCCAGGATGGATAACCTGATCTGACATTAAGGTTTGGACTGGCATGGTTTATTACAGATATGTTCAAACGTTCTCTTTATAAACGGGAAACAAAGAAGTGGACGAGAGAAAGAGAGAGTGGGGGAGAGAGAAAGAGAGAGAGAAAGAGAGGACAGACAGAGACAGACAGACAGAATGACAGTGTCACACACACAGACAAACACAAACATAGACACACACACACACGTGCGCGCGCGCGCGCGCGCGCGAAATAGCGAATTTAATACAAACAGTGGACTTGAGAACGTCAGAAATTAAACCTGGCTGATTCCACGTGTGTCCATTGATGTCCTTTCAACCAAAGGTCACTCCATCCCCTGTGACTGATTCCACGTGTGTCCCCTCATGTCCTTTCAATCAAAGGTCACTGTATCCCCTGTTGATTCCACGTGTGTCCATTGATGTCCTTTCAACCAAAGGTCACTCCATCCCCTGTGACTGATTCCATGTGTGTCCATTCATGTCCTTTCAACCAAAGGTCACTCCATCCCCTGTTGATTCCACGTGTGTCCATTGATGTCCTTTCAACCAAAGGTCACTGTATCTCCTGTTGATTCCACGTGTGTCCATTGATGTCCTTTCAACCAAAGGTCACTGTATCTCCTGTTGATTCCACGTGTGTCCATTGATGTCATTTCAACCAAAAGTCACTCCATCCACTGTGTGTCAACAGGACTGCCGGACTAGGAATAGCTTCCGCCTTGGCTCGCCTGGGAGGAATGGTCGCCCCTTACTCCAACAACCTGGTCAGGCTCGGTTGTCTTTCCTTGGGCAGCATCAGTTAGCTTGTGTTACACTTGTTGCAAGTGTTGCTGAGAAATAATAGAAGAACTTAGGGTTATTCCCTCACAGACATACATATCAACCACCACCAACACCACCACCCCACACACAGGCATATATGCACAGTCATAGATAGATAGATAGATAGATAGATAGATAGATAGATAGATAGATAGATAGATAGATAGATAGATAGATAGATAGATAGATAGATAGATAGATAGATAGATAGATAGATAGATTGATAGATAGATAGATAGATAGATAGATAGATAGATAGATAGATAGACAGATAGACCGACAGACAGAGAGACCGATAGACCGATAGATAGATAGATTTTCCGACTGATTGATTGATTAATTGCCAGACATCTGAATGAAAATTAATAGATAGATAGATTGATAGATAGACAGACAGATAGACATATAGATGAAGTAATTGACTGATTGATTGATTAATCAATTACTTGATTGATGATAAATAGAGATATTTGTACATATAGATAGTACATGAATATGTACATGTTTGTAATACATCCATGGCGTTTCCAATGAGTACCGCTTGTAAGCGAGATTGCCACAGCAAAGTTTTATGAACCCATTCAAAAGCCTGTTTAAATCAAAAGATGCGATATATTATTAGTTTGATTTAAGTTAAACAGCTTTTGAATTAATGCCAACGAAGTGAACATGTGATAAACGGTAAAATATTTTTTTTTCCCAACCAGTTATTTGCCTGCAATATCATTTTATACCACCTGTCTCTGTAATCTCCTGTTAATTATAGCAGTGTGCAGTATACTGCAAACATTACATAACAAAACGCCTTTACAATTATTTACATCATTTGCATCACTTTATATATATATAGTAGTTTCTGACCAGCATCTGGTATATATATCCCTGAACCATGTAAAGAGTTTAAAAGTTAATTAAATAAAATCTGAGTGTCAATTTGACGTGCCATGATGCTACAGATAATTCCATCTGTACCGGCAGCTTTCCGAAGTTTACACTAAATTATGACCAGCATCTGGAATATATTCCTTAATCAAATAGTGCTACGAGTTTTATCTTTCGAAGAGCCACTAAAATGTCTTGTTGGGGAAAAGGGACGATTGATAAGACTGTCATCACCATCAGTGTCATTAATGTACTTTTCAATGATTGTCATCACCATCAGTGTCATTAATGTACTTTTCAATGATCGTCATCACCATCAGTGTCATTGATGTACTTTTCAATGATTGTCATCACCATCAGTGTCATTAATGTACTTTTCAATGACCAAATCATCATATTAAACCATCGCTTCCTTCTCTAAACTGTTGGAACCTTGCGTCTAAATTAATAACTTATTTATCATTTTTTTCTTATAATTTTACTGATCCCTCAAATCATTGTACTTACAGACGTCGTCAATTCTGTCGAAACATCCTAGCATTATTTCTCCTTTCACGTTCAAAGATGTTTCTATTCTCGCCTTAGCAGTAGGATTCACGAGACATTTTCAACATTATTGTCGACATGTCTGTGATATCTGACAAGCATTTCTATTCTTAGCTCGGCATTCCAGTTCAAACCAGTTATCTTACTTTGGGTATATTTCAATGTTGATCTGTTTCTTCACACATTCTGCTGCCTCTTTTACACAACAGTTAAAAGCACGCAATGCTTTATCAATGTTAGTATCAAACAGCCTTACTGCCTATGGAATACACACCTGTATTTCACGGTGACGAAAAACATATTTTAAAACAAACCGGCATGATCTTCACTGCAGGCAAATTGTTCAATATACTTCACCAGTTGTTTTCTTGTGAGGTGTTACCAATACCAGAAGACAAATGGAAATCAGTCCCAAAGTAATGTACTCGATTCCAATTTCTCAGACAGACACACACACACACACACACACGCACGCACGCACGCACGCACGCACGCACATACACACGCACATACACACGCACACACGCACGCACGCACGCACGCACGCACGCACGCACCATTTATTAAGACGCACAGTTCCAAAACAGTACGTACGATGAGCATTATTTTCCATAATTACTCAACACATGGCCCTCAAAATGTGGAACTTGAGGTAGCCCACTTTTACATTGATCACCATTTGCAAACATGTTTTCCTCAATGTCACAAGAATGCTTTGAGACTCTGCTGTTTGAATTACTTCCCATTGTCACAAAAACGCCATCTCTAATCAAAAGTAAATAACCACACAGAAAATTCTTCTCGCAAAGAAAGTCCATAAACGTGAGAAAATGGGCGGGGAGGGGGGGGGGGGGGTAACTGCCCTGTAAAACTTGCTGTTCACAGAAAGTCCATTAACATGTGGTAAACGCGGGGGAGGGGGGTGTAACTGCTCTGTAAAACTTACTGTTCAGAGAAGAGACCGGAGAGGAAGATTATGCACAGAACAGTGACATAAATTTTATGAGCTATGACGTGGCTATAGATGATGCACAGAACAGTGACACAAACACTATGAGCTATGACGTGGCTGTGGCCTATTGGTGTAGAAGAACAAGAAGGAGAGGAAGGAGGAGGAGGAGGGGGAAGGAGGAGTAGGAGGAGGAGCAGAAGAAGAAGAAGAAGAAGATAACCACACGACAATGACAATGGTGATGACAACTGCCATGATCGCATTGACGAGGTGGTACTAATAATCATAATGAAAATCAACAAGACTCCACCCACGATGACTAATTAGCTGACTACGATCATATCCACAACAACGAAGATGATAACAGCAATACTGTTAAAATGTGTTGTGTTGTTTGTTTCTTGTTTGTTTGCCTGTTTGTCTCGTATGTTTGTTTGTAATGATGATGACGACAGCAATAATATTTAAATGGACATTTGCTTTTTTGTTGTTGTTGTTTATTTGTTTTGTACATTTGTGATGATGACGGCAACAGCAATAATATTCAAATGAATTAGTTGTTTGTTTCGTTGGATCGTTGCTCGTTCGTTCGTTCGTTTGTTCGTTTGTTCGTTTCATTCGTTCGTTTGTTCGTTCATTCGCTCGTTCGTTCGTTTTTTGTTTTGGTTTTGGTTTTGGTTTGTTTGTTTGTTTGTTTGGGGGGGGGGGAGATGATTGCTTGCTTCTATGTCGTGGTGATAACAACAGCCATAATACTTAGATGGATGTTTTGTTTGTTTGTTGTTTGTTCGTTCGTTCGTTCTTTTGTTGTTTGATTATGAAAAAAACATATCGAGGCTACGAGATCAGTGACAGTTTTCAAGGACGTGTATACAAACAAAGATATGGGCGGAATCGACGACGATGACGACGGTGACGACGTTGTTGGTGTTGAGTGGTGCGGGCGGCGGCGGTGACGACGACGTTGTGGTGCTGTGTGGTGCAGGCGGCGGTGGCGCTGTGGGCTCCTGGCATCCTGTTCGGCGTGATGTGTCTGCTGGGAGTCGTCGCCATGCTGCAGCTGCCAGAGACCCGGGGCCGCCCCATGCCCACCACCATTGAGGAGATCCAGCACTGGCGCCACACCCCCGCCACAGCACAGGGGCCGCCCCATACCCACCACCATTGAGGAGATCCAGCACTGGCGCCACACCCCCCGCCACAGCACAGGGGCCGCCCCATACCCACCACCATTGAGGAGATCCAGCACTGGCGCCACACCCCCCCCCCCCTCCCCCCCCCGCCACAGCACAGGGGCCGCCCCATACCCACCACCATTGAGGAGATCCAGCACTGGCGCCACACCCCCGCCACAGCACAGGGGCCGCCCCATACCCACCACCATTGAGGAGATCCAGCACTGGCGCCACACCCCCCACCCCCCCCCCCCCCCCCCCGCCACAGCACAGGGGCCGCCCCATACCCACCACCATTGAGGAGATCCAGCACTGGCGCCACACCCCCCCCCCCCCCCCCCCGCCACAGCACAGGGGCCGCCCCATACCCACCACCATTGAGGAGATCCAGGACTGGCGCCACCCCCACCCCCCCCCTCCCCCCCCCCGCCACAGCACAGGGGCCGCCCCATACCCACCACCATTGAGGAGATCCAGCACTGGCGCCACACCCCCCCCCCCCCCCCCCCCCCCCCGCCACAGCACAGGGGCCGCCCCATACCACCCACCATTGAGGAGATCCAGCACTGGCGCCACACCCCCCCCCCTCCCCGCCACAGCACAGGGGCCGCACCCCCGCCCCAGCACAGGGGCCGCCCCCATACCCACCACCATTGAGGAGATCCAGGACTGGCGCCACCCCACCCCCCCCTCCCCCCCCGCCACAGCACAGGGGCCCGCCCCATGCCCACCACCATTGAGGAGATCCAGCACTGGCGCCACACCCCCGCCACAGCACAGGGGCCACGCCATGCCCACCACCATTGAGGAGATCCAGCACTGGCGCCACACCCCCGCCACAGCACAGGGGCCACGCCAGGACACACCTGTCCCCATCTGACACCAACCCAAGGAACCACCAGCGAGACACACCTGTCCCCATCTGACACCTGTCTCCATCTGACACCTGTCCCTATCTGACACCAACCCAATGGACCACCAGTAAGACAAACCTGCCCCCATCTAACACCACCCAATGGATCACCAGTAAGACACACCTGTCCCCATCTGACACCTGTCCCCATCTGACACCAACCCAATGGACCACCAGCAAGACACACCTGTCCCCATCTGACACCAACGCAATGGACCACCAGCAGAACACACCTGTCCCCATATGACACTGCCACGGGGAATCACCAGTAAAGACTCACCTGTCCCCATCTGACACCAACGCAATGGACCACCAGCAGAACACACCTGTCCCATATGACACTGCCACGGGGAATCACCAGTAAGACTCACCTGTCCCCATCTGACACCAACCACAGGGAATCACCAGTAAGACTCACCTGTCCCCATCTGACACTGCCACAGGGAATCACCAGTAAGACTCACCTGTCCCCATCTGACACCAACCTGAGGGAATCACCAGTAAGACTCACCTGTCCCCATCTGACACGAACCTTATAAACCACCAGCAGAAAACATCTGTCCCCATCTGACACGATTCACTCCGGTGGAGAATGTTCTATGTACTATGACCGTCTTTGTATTATTCTATATACTTTTTTCTTTTAGAATTTCAGTTTAAGAATGAAAGGTCAAGTCTATATAGTTTTCGTGTGTGTGTGTGTGTGTGTGTGTGTGTGTGTGTGTGTGTGTGTGTGTGTG
>JADBJO010022692.1:25000-27565 GCA_016801955.1 Conus betulinus
CTGAATTGTCACTGCGTGTGGACAAGTCCATACACGCTACACCACATCTGTTCAGCTACGTGACTACGGTGCTCAGGATTTACAGCTGGGCGACTTTTACTTAAAAGATGATAGTAATAACTAAGGTAAAAAAAAAAAAAGGATTTCAGAGAAACCACCAGCTGATGTCTGACCTACAGATTGGCCAACGCACCGATCACACCTTGTGTACCTGCCTAACATTGACTGTGCTTCTACTTTAGTTGTGTGTGTGTGTGTATGTGTGTGCGTGCGTGCGTGCGTGCGTGCGCGCGTGCGTGCGTGCGTGCGTGCGTGTGTGGGTGTGCGTGTGTGTGTGTGTGTGTGTGTGTGTGTGCGTACATGTGTGTGTATGTGTGCGTGCACGCATGCACGCGTATGTATGGTCCATCTATCGCGAAGTTCATCCTACTGTTTGTGGTATCATTTGGGAACGACATGGTGGATAGTCAATCAGCATTGTTGTATCACCGGGTGGTCCACATACATCTTGTTTTATGATCAGGAAATCACACGTCAGGCAGTTCATCCATTTTGATGTTGTATCGACAGGAAACACTGAGTGGTCCACATACATCTTGTATCAACAGGAAACTACACGTCAGGCAGTTCATCCATCTTAATGTTGTATCGACAGGAAACACTGAGTGGTCCACATACATCTTGTTGTATCAACAGGAAACTACACGTCAGGCAGTTCATCCATCTTAATGTTGTATCGACAGGAAACACTGAGTGGTCCACATACATCTTGTTGTATCAACAGGAAACTACACATCAGGCAATTCATCCGTCCTGTTGCTGCGTGACGAGAAGGAAATGACATATTGGTGGTCCATTGATCTTGTTCAGTTACCAGGAAGCGACACACTGGATGGTCCTCCCATTTTGATGTTGTATCAGCAGGAAACGCCATATTGGATGGTCTTCCCATCTTGATGTTGTATCAGCAGGAAGGGACTTACTGGGTGGTCCCATCTTGATGCTGTATCAGCAGGAAACGCCATATTGGATGGTCTTCCTATCTTGATGTTGTATCAGCAGGACGCGACTTACTGGGTGGTCCACCATCTTGATGCTGTATCAGCAGGAAAACGGCTTGCTGGGTGGTCCACCATCTTGATGCTGTATCAGCAGGAAACGCCATATTGGATGGTCTTCCCATCTTGATGTTGTATCAGCAGGAAGGGACTTACTGGGTGGTCCACCATCTTCTGGTTCTTTCACCCTGAAACGACCTGTCCCCAGACGGTCCATCCATCTTGTTTCCAATCATCACCTGGAAACGCAATATGGGGTGGTTCATCACTGTTCTTGTTCTTTCACCCTGAAAGAACAGATCAGGTGGTACATCTATTTTCTTGTTCTTTCATCTCAAAAGAACATAATTATCAGGTGGTACATCCGTCTTCTTGTTCTCTCATCCCAAAAGAATATATCAGGTGGTACATCCGTCTTCTTGTTCTTTCATCCCAAAAGAATATATCAGGTGGTACATCGTCTTCTTGTTCTCTCATCCCAAAAGAATATATCAGGTGGTACATCCGTCTTCTTGTTCTTTCATCCCAAAAGAATATATCAGGTGGTACATCCGTCTTCTTGTTCTTTCAATCCCAAAAGAACATATCAGGTGGTACATCCGTCTTCTTGTTCTTTCATCCCAAAAGAACATATCAGGTGGTACATCCGTCTTACTGTTCAGTCGTTAGGAATGACATATCAGGTGGTACATCCGTCTTACTGTTCAGTCGTTAGGAAATGACATATCAGGTGGTACATCCGTCTTACTGTTCAGTCGTTAGGAAATGACATATCAGGTGGTACATCCGTCTTACTGTTCAGTCGGTTAGGAAATGACATATCAGGTGGTACATCCGTCTTACTGTTCAGTCGTTAAGAAATGACATATCAGGTGGTACATCCGTCTTACTGTTCAGTCGTTAGGAAATGACATATCAGATGGTGCATCCGTCTTACTGTTCAGTCGTTAGGAAATGACATATCAGGTGGTACATCCGTCTTGTCACTGAATGACGAAGGGAAAATGTTGGCTGGAGTGCAATGGAACGACAGGGTTGTTTGGACTGTCTAATGTACAGCGATAGCTTGAGGGTCATGCTGTAGGAAACTAGATACCTTCTCGGCTTTATCTGTATTTCCATGTTGCCTCACTCTAATCTTCTATGTCCCTGTATGTCTGTCTATCTGTCCTGTGTGTCTGTCTGTCTCTCTCCCATCCTCCCTCTCTCCCTCTCTCTCCGTCTCCGCCTTTCTCGTCTCCACCCTTTCCTCTCTCCTCTCTCACGCTCCTCACTCTCTCTCTCATCTCTCCTCTCTCTCTCTCGCTCTCTCCTCTTTTCGCTATATCCTCGCTGTCTCTCCTTCTGTTTAACTATATACATCGTTTGTTTTTCCTCTCTGTCTTTATCTCGTTCTTTCACTGATCTGTTTCTGGTCTTCTTCTCTGTCCTCTATCTTTCTCCTCTCTCAACGTACTCCCATCACCGTGTCCTTTCTTGTTTTTTGGCTTTCTTTTCCCCCCTCCAA
>JADBJO010022693.1:0-7500 GCA_016801955.1 Conus betulinus
TAAATGAAGACCTAAATGAGGACACAAAAAGAAGAACAGAGAGAAACCGAAAAAATAATAAATGAAGACAGAAATGATGACACAAACAAACAAAGGAATGAACGAGAAAGGTAATCGATTTCGAAAAGATTTTTTTTTTTTTCTGACTAAGTGAACAGTAAAAAAGAAAAAAAAAAACGAATAAATGAATATAAACAGATAGAAATGGGGTTTAAAAAACCATATTATTCATGAAAAAGGAGAAGAAAAAAAAAAAGAGGAAAAGTTCATTAGAATCTCGTGCACAGCATACACTTTGAGTAAGGAAAATAAAAGAAGGGTTGGGGGGGTGACAGCGAAGTGGGAGGATGGAGGATGGTTGCAGAGGAAGGGGGGGAGGGTGGGAATCTGGGGTGACAGGGAAGTGTATTAGGGGGGGGGGAGGGTGGTTGCAGAGGGAGAGGGAGGAGGGGGGAATCTGGGGGACAGGAAAGTGTGGGGGGGGGGGGAGGGGAGGATGGAGGATGGTTGCAGAGGAAGAGGGAGGAGGTTGTGGAATCAAGGGCAAACGTACCTGCGTCCTGAAAAAATCGCTGTTTGAAGTGCAAATAAGCGCGCACACACACAGGAACACACACACACACACACACACACACACACACACACACACACACTCTCTCTCTCTCTCTCTCTCTCTCTCTCTCTCTCTCTCTCTCTCTTTCTTCTCTCTCTCTCTCTCTCACACACACACACACACACACACACACACACACACAGCAGAGCAGAGCAGAGCAGAGCAGGGAGAGGAGAGCAAGAAAGAGGAAGAGAGAAAATGAAATAAAATCCCAGGGGCGCTATTCTTTGACGTCATGCTTTTCTCAAAAGAGAGAGAGAGACAGACAGACAGAGAGAGAGAGTAGCGCCCAACTTCTCACAGAAAAATCTTAAATGACTCATATTTGATGCATTACAGGTTTCTCAACAAACAAACAAACAAATCAATGATTTAGACGTCGCGATAAAACTAGCAAACTACCTTGAAAAAAAATATCAACATGGGTTTTGCGCACCGAAGAAACGATTTACGATATTTATATCGGTGTGTGTGTGTGTGTGTGTGTGGTGTGTGTGTGTGTGTGTGTGTGTGTGTGTGTGTGTGTGTGTGTGTGTGTGATACCTTTTTGTGTGTTTTTTTTGTTTTTATCTTTCCTCAAATTTAGAACAAAGCAAAATAACTTGAAAAGGTTCAAACAAAATGCATGTGCAAGCAAAAAGAGAGGCAAAAAAGGAAAGCTCGAATGATTACAGAAAGACAGAATGAAATAGTGAGGGAAAGAAAGAAAAGAGAGATGGGGAAAGTAGGGGGAAGGAAGGAAAACAGTGGAAAGAAAGAAATGAAAAAAAAAAGAGGAAAAGATGGAAGAATGGAAGGGAGGGAAAAAGTTAATCATACAAAATGAGGATAACAAGAAAGGAAGGAAGGAAGGAACAAACGAACGAACAAAGAAAAGAAGAAAATAAAGAAAGATGATGAAAGAGGGGGTGAACGAAAGAAAAGAAATGAAAGGGTGGGGGGGGGGGGGGGGGGGGGGGGAAAGAAGGAAGAAAAACTAATGGGAAGTGGAAACGGAATGAAAGAGAGAAAGGAAGGAAGGAAGAAAGGGGGAAAGCCAAGGAAGAAAATAAAATAGGGTAAAGTGAAAAAAAAAAAAAAAAAAAGAAAAGACAGGAAGGAAGGGGAAATAGAATGTACACTAAACAAAGGAAGTATAAAGTAAATGGGACAGAGAGGGAGAGAGAAGAGAGAGAAAGTGAATGTAAAAAAAGAAAGAAGGAAGGGAAAAAAAAAACGAGCAAGGCAATTAAAGATAGAAAAGAAAGAAAACGGTAGCAAGAAAAAAAAAAAACAAAGGTGAAAGTGGATGAACGAACGAAAGAAAGGAAGGAGGAAAAAAAGAAAGGAAGAGGAAAAAGAAAGGAAGGGGGGGGGAGGATAGGAAGAAAGGAAGGGGGGGGGGCAGGAGTGAAAAAAGAAAGGAGGGGGGAAAAAAAGCGGGGGGGGGGGGGAGAAAGGAAGGAGTGGAAAAGAAAGGAAAGGGAGGGAAAGAAAGGAAGGGGGGAAAAAGACAGGAAGAAAGGAAGGGGGGAAAAAGACAGGGAAGAAAGGAAGGGGGCAAAAAGAAAGGAAGGGGGGAAAGAAAGGAAGGGGGGTGGGGGGGAGAACGTAAGAAAAGAAGGGGGAGAAAAAAAGAAAGGGAAAAAAAAAAAAGAAAGGAAGTAAATAAAGAACGAATGAATGAAAGGGGGGGTGGGGGGGGGGGGGGGGGATGTGAAAGAAAAGAGACAGAGAGGAATAACAAAAGAAGCAGCAGCATCAGTTAGCAGCATTTGTAATAGCTGTAGCAATAGCCGCAGGAGAAGAAGCAGCAGCAATAGCAAAGTAGTTAACAGCAGCAGTAGCAGTAGTAACAGCAGGACCAGCCTCGGCAACAGGACTTGTAGTCGATGGGACAGCAGCAACAGTAGCAGTGTTGATTGTGGTGGTGGTGGGTGGGGTGGTGGTAGTAGTAGTAGTAGTAGTAGCAGTAGTAGCAGCCGCTGCAATATAGCAGTGTTAGTATTATCTGTTGGCTGTGGTGCCATTCTCAGCAGCAGCCGGTGATGGAGGCTAGTATCGTGATTGTTGTACATGTGCAGCGCGGGAGGTTAGCAGCGGCGAGGAAGATGAAACAGCTGAGAGGAGAGACAGCAGATAACGATAACGAGCAGAACGACGATGATCTTCTACCTGACAAAACCCTCAGGTAAGAGAGGTATGGCACCTGCATGTCTGTCGTTGTCTTCGTTGTCGTCATCTTCCTCCTTCTCCTCCTCCTCCTCCTTCTCCTACTCCTTCTCCTCCTCCTCCTTCTCCTCCTCCTCTTCATTCTTCTTCTTCTTCTTCTTTCAAAATATTCTTTTTGTTCTTGACACTTAACACTTTTACGAACCAGCATTATCAATCCAAGTCATGCACAGTGCGTTGATATCGAACGAAAACCTCCTCCAGCTATCAGATTATTTCTGTTCACACCGTTCTCCGTGGACCAAGCCATGGGTTAGCGAATCAAGTAGGACGGACCATAGTTTCAAACCGAAACCCACGATCCACGCTCGATCTTGTGTGCAGAGCTACGCCGAACTAAGCATCGATTCTCAACTGAAATTTGAACGATTTTGTTGTTCTCTCAAGGGAGAGAACTGCAACCCGCAATATAACTCGCCGGCACTCACTGAGTTTTTTGTTAAGCGTACTGAACTTGACATTTTTTTTAACTTGCTGTAAAATCGATTTAAGCAATTTCTTTGTCGGAAATTTTTACTATTTTTCAAACACGTTGTGACTGTTAATATTACGGGGCTTAAACAAATGAAAATGTCTTCTTACGAACTGAAAATGGAAATTAAGATCAACCTCACACAAACTGATTTCCCACACAGAGAAGAGTTGTACCCAGAACTTGATGATCGAAATTTGTTTTCCTGTACGAACCTAGAACCGCAGAGGTTAGCGAATTTCACCATATTCGATCGCGAATAAAAACACTTTGCGCAATTCAGAACGAAAACATCATCACTGAGATTGCGAACGATGTTCACGATCTCTGTGTGTGTGTGTGTGTGTGTGTGTGTGTGTGTGTGTGAGAGAGAGAGAGAGAGAGAGAGAGAGAGAGAGCAGAAGAAAACGTTTCTATTGCATTCAAGGCATACACAGCATAACGGTAAGGTAGCCTGTTAGGGCATACTATCACTTAACTTAACAATTGTAACAAGATAAGGTAAGGTAATTTGCTTAAAGCCCGGCCGACCGCAAAGGGCCATATCAGGGCTGTCACCACGTTAAAATCAACGCACAATTCATTCATCCACACAACTCTTTAAAATACATCCGTGAATGCCAGATGAACATGAGGGCTGAAAACAGGCTAACAGAACGGAAAGGTACCTGACCAAATCACAAGGCTCTGTAAGTTAGGCTGTCACTACGTTAAAATCAACGCACAATTCATTCATCCACACAACTCTTTAAAATACATCTGCTAAAAACCCATCCGAATTTTGTTAAAAATCTTTCCACTATAAAATCTCAGATCCGATGAAAAATGTTAATCTCTTTCAAGAATTCAAAGATCGCATCAACCTAACATCTCTAAACAAGGTTTTCATGGGATCTGCTGTAAAGTGTTTGTGTCTCACATCATGCAAGTCCCAACACTCTAAAAAGAATGTTTCATTTTGAGTGGCACATGACATGAAATACACCCCGGGAGTTTTTTCACTCTTTAAAAAGTATGAATGGGTAAAATACGAATGGCCGGTGAGCAGCCGGCATAGAACCTTTTCTTCTTTGCGACTACCAGAGGTGGATGAGAGGAACTGTTATAGGTTTGGACGGAACTGAAAGAGTTCGTTATCCGTCTGTGTATTCCAATCCTCCTGCCAGAGGTCTCTGACGTAATCATTCACTTTCGGTTTTTGATCTGTGTAGGGGATAGATATGTTTTGACAGTTTCTCTGTTGTGGCATTCTTGGCCAAACGATCAGCCATTTCATTCCCTCCGATGCCAACGTGACCGGGAACCCAAGCCAGAACAATGTTGTGACCATCCGCTTGCAACATGGTAAAAAGTTCAAAAAAGTGTAAAAAGTTCGGGATGCTGGAGGTTACGGTCAGCTATCGCGTCCGAAGCCGACAGCGAATCCGACAAAATCAGAAAGTCCTGCTGTGTAGATTGAGAGATTATCTTCAATGCCAGAACCAGGGCTGTAAGTTCAGCAGAGTAAACAGAAGCATCTGAAGGAATATGTTCTAACAATATTTGAGTAGGAGCACCAGGGCAATAGGCTGCACAGGCCGCTCCATCTTCAGACTTGGAACCGTCAGTGAAAATTTTCTGACAGGATGGGACTTTCGAACAGAGATCGGCAAAGAGTGCTTTGTATGAGATAAAATGTATAACCAGTACAAATCTCCAGACAGAAAGCCAGATGAACATGAGGGCTGACAACAGGCTAACAGAACGGAAAGGCGCCTGACCAGATCACAAGGCTCTGTAAGTTAGGCAGCTCATTGCTATCACTGTGTTCCTAGTTGTGCCTGGTTGGCTTCATTCCGAGTTCGCTTCAGTTGAGGGTCGCTGCAGGCGGAAATCGAAAGAATTTTTTTTAAGGAATTTAAAGTAAATCCGCCAGATAACAGGGACAGACGAATGACAAGACAAAGCACCACGCGTTTCAACCTCTCAGGTCTTCTTCAGGCGAGATAAACAACATTCTGGACAATGGTAAACGAAAAAACATTCAACGTTCATCTTGCGCGGTATTTGAGAAGGTGAGTAATTGCTCGTTGTTCGTTGTCGTTGTCGTGAATGTTGTCCATCTTGTCTGGAGAAGGCTCGGGAGGTCGAAACGCGCCGTGATCTGTCTTGTAATTTGTTGTCCCTGTTGTCTGGCGGACTCACTTTAAATTCCTTTTGAAATTAGCTTTATTCTGTTTGATTTTGCCGCGCGCACCACTCCCCATGCACTTGTGCGTGTTTGACCTCGGCTTAATTAATGACAATCCTTTTGAGGCCTGTTGATGTGATCATTTCGTTAATTAAATCCCCTTTTGAGGTCTGTTGATGCGATCATTTCGTTGGTAGTTTCAGTCGAAAGAAACGGATTAGCTCGGTGAAGATGATGATGATGATGATAGGATGATTATTATGATGAAGATGACAACGACGATAACGTTTATTACTACATTTTATCATTATATATTTTATGATTATCATCATCATCATCATGATAATTGTTATTATTGTTAGAAGTAGTAGTAGTATCATTATCATTATTGTTGTTGTATTGTTGTTCTTGCTGTCAAGATGATTATTATGATGAAGGCGACGATGGTTATGACAATTATTGTTATCATTATCATCAGCATTATTTTAATTAATATGATCACATATCATTACCACAACGATTATTATCATTATTGTATTGTTGTGGTTGCGATGGTGGTGGTGGTGGTTTCAGTTGATATCATCATTATTATCATTATGGTTATTATTATCAGCATCATCATTATTATATTATTATTATTTTTGTTACTATTATCATTATTATCATTGTATCGACAGGTGGGGGGCTCAATCAGAACTTGAGGAACAGAAAGACTTCAGGGCGCTGCGCGGCTTTCTGGAGAGCGGAGAAACGCTTCAGGTAGAGTTCCTTCCCTTGGAATCCATTCTCAAACAGTTTTAACTCGACCGGGATAGTGTTAGTGTTTCTCAACACAGCTGACATTTTGATTCTCAATCAACTGTACTGTTATTTGGTGTGTCTAAACAAAATGTAAATCTTCATTCGTTCATTCCTCCATTCGTTGATTCCATGTGTCATTAAAACTGTCATAAAAGTGTCAGTCTTCATTCATTTGTTTTTCAGTCCATTTGTTTATTCCAGGAGTCATTTGGTTTGTCGAAACAGTGTCGATCTTCATTCGTTCATTCCTCCATTGGTTGGTTCCAGATTTATTGTTCTGTGTACAGCAAAAGAGCCAGGTTTTTTTTTTATTAGATCGTCATAGTGCTAGTTTTTGTACTCCCAGTTCTTATAGAACAGGGAGTACTTTACAATGGGTACGAAGAAATGCTCTGTGTGTGTGTGTGTGTGTGTGTGTGTGTGTGTGTGTGTGTGTGTGTGTGTGTGTGTGTGTGTCCGTCCGTCCGTCCGTGGTCAAAATGTGTTCCACTCGCTCCAGACAAAACTGCTGAACCGATCTTTCTGAACATTTGTAGAGATGTTCATTATGGTCACGGATGATGCCCGATGTTTTATTTTTACCAGAAGAATATCTGTTACTAACGGCTATAAATGATGATTTTGTGATGTACATTTTAAGCAATAACGGTTTATAAACTTAAGTGTAACCTGACTTGAAAGTCTTCGTAGTAGTATAGTGGATAGTGTCCCCGCCTGTCACGCGGGAGACCGGGGTTCATTTCCCTGCTGGGTAGAGCAGCTTTGTTTCTTCTTTTCTCTTACATACAAAATGTCTACCACCAAAAGGGGAGAAAGGTCTATAGTGACTGATTTATATATATATTCTTTTTTTTTCTTTTTGTTGTACTACTACTTAGTGGGAGTACGTTTATATGCTTTGCATCTTGTTGTTAGTTTCTTTCTCCTTTCTTTTTCAACAATGGGGGAATCTTTATCCACGTTCAGCTGTGCTGTTGTTGGTGCTATGGCCATCTTCCTTGGCTCATTCCGCCATCGTTTGGTTGCTTGCAGGTTCAGAGTGCGGCACGCAGTGAAGAGTCAGGCCTTCTACTGGATCGTCATCGTGCTGGTGTTCCTCACACGGTGTCCGTGGCCTCCGAACACTACGGACAGCCCGAGTGGCACACCACCTTTTTGTGTGAGTGGGTGGAAGGTTAAAGGTGAAGGCCAGGTTACCCGTTCCAGGTCAAAAGGTTCAGGGTAGGTTATGTC